>JASAMX010016071.1:0-20640 GCA_030248175.1 Microlaimidae sp. YZB2_3
CTTCTGCGAGGCATCTAAGTCTGCTTTTTCAAAGTCTATTTCTTTCACGGGATCAAAATCCGGTGGTCTTTCGCTCTTTGTAGTGACTTCGCAAACTTGATGTTGTAAACTTTCCTCATCCACATCGACGGGGTTTGCTAGGATATCGGTGACGTACGTTTCGTTAAGGGCATTGGCTAAACCGAGGGTGGTGTCGACGTATAAAACAATAGGCTCGGTCGTTGGATTTAACACCTCCACGTAAGCTGTTCCTGCTCGATAGGTTGTTAGCACTCGGGCCAGCATCAGTCCTGTCCGTTGAAACGACGGGGATGGCTCTTCCAGGATTATTCATGCTTCCGGTGGTAAAGGGGTAACAACTTTAGCTTGAATCAAAGTTTTTGAACGCGGGGGAATTGTTTTCGTCGACATAGCGCATACCACAATGCCGCTCACGGGGTACTCAACGGCCGGGTCAATGGGAATTACACTTCCGTTACCTATAACGATCTGGTCTTGCTCAAAATCTATAAGTAACTTACCCAATTGTTGCAAAACATCCGTCCCGAGAAGTACCTCCATTGGACAGCCCTTCTGCACATTCATCACCGCATGGATTCCCATCCCTCCAATTTGAAGGTTAACTTCACCGGTAGCAACGAGGTCGAGGCTTCCGGACAGGGACATCGCTGGTTGACCGACGAAAGGCTTAAAGGTGATCTGCGGCAAGAGGTTAGCCATTTCTGCTGAAAGTATGGAGCACGTGGCTCCCGTATCAAATAATGCACGTACATAGTATTGCTCTATTTTTACGACTCCTGTACACCGATATGGGTTAGCACCTACAGCATGGTTTACAAAATGTTGGGGGTGTAAAGTATTCTGTATAGATTTTGCTAAAGCTGGTTTTAGTACCGCCTGTTTTAACCGCTTTTTAATAGAAATACATATTAGAGTTAACAACATTAAACCCATACTCAGGAAACTCATTGTCAAACCCGCAGGTAGTATTAACCCTAAACTTAGGCCTCGCATGGGGTGTACTTGGGAACAAAATACCAAAATAAATAAAAGGTAATGAAAAAGTGTTAAACACTTATGTCTCCAAATCATCCCACGTCGCTCCCAGATAGGATATCCAAACTCCATGCGCCGGCAGTCGAAGTGTGGACTCATCAGATTGTCTGACCACGGTATTTCACGATGGGCTTCGTTTCCGGTATAGTCCCACGATATTAAATCATACGGAGTGTCGTCGCCGTTGTCGAAATACCGGTGCGGGGCTCGGGCGGCCATGGTATAGAGCCACGGGGAATATGATCCAAAATACACCAGTAAGCGTTAGCAGGAGAAATCGGAGGCATAAATGGAGCTGGCACCGCAATATCCTCCCAAATTCGGGGCGGTTGATCGAGGTCACAGTCAACATGTCCCCATGCAATACATTCCTTGTAGAATTCCGCCCACTCTTCCTTGGTTACGGCGTCTTGGTTCAAAGGAGCGGGCCCTCCGCGATCTTCAGGGGATATATAATAGTTCATGGGGGCTGGTGGCGGAAGAGCAGCCTGAGCTTGAGGTGGGGACTCGGCTGCTGCTGGAGGGCCATGCGGCGGAACGTTCAGGGGAGATTCAACTTCCATCGGTGATGGGTCTGCCGGGGGTTGCGGGGTTGACGAGAGAATCGGGGGAATTCCGAGTACGGGGTCACCAACAAAGTCAACGTGGCAGCTGGGCGGTGGCGGCTCATCTAGGAGATGTTGCATTTGCGCCTGAAGTTCCTCTAGCTCCGGATCATAAAATGGCTTACATGCCGCGAAAGGGTCAATCGGCTTTTTGCTTTTCTTAGGTTTTTTCTTAGGCGCTGAGCGAGTCTGATGTGACGAGCTGGACGGTGGGGCGGCTTTGGCTCGCGGGGGATTAGACCGGGCGCGACGGGGCGGTGTCTGTACGGTAACTCGTCCGGAAGATGTAGAAGACGAGGTTGAATTTCTTCTTTTCGGGGACCGGTACTGAAAACGACAGTCCGGTGGTGGTTGACCCGCTTCAACCCCACCCTGATCCACCCGTTGCTGCGCTTGCAGTTCCGCTTGCGTCCGGAAGGGTTTGTTTGCTCGTTGACGCACGAAAGCTGGATGCGGGGCGAGTTGTTGTACCGGTTCATTAGGGGTAGGGGCCGTCGTCGTTGTCGTAGTAGCCGGCACTGCCGGAGCCGGAGCCCAATAATAAGCTGGAGACGGGTCGGCGATTCTTGCGAAATGTGCGGGGGTAGTGGCTGTGGCGGGGACATAACAGACTGAGGGAACGGCCATACGGATAGAAGTTGCCGGTTCCAATCCAGGCGAAGGTCGTCGTCCTCGTCCCCTTCCATAGAGGTTCACTACCGGGGGAGGAGTTGGTGCCGAACGAAAAATGAAACCGGGCTGCGCCGGTGCTATTGTCCTGGGTAAGCGCATTGCTGGGCCCTCCATCATGGCCGGGGTAACTAGAACTGGAGGGGTCGGACTCGGTTCTGCTGGTGGAGTGTACAATTTCTGGGCGGTCTGTGGCCGTTTAACTGTTGGCAGCACTGTGGATTTTCTTGCTTTTTGTGCTGCGGCGACGACTGCCGGGGGAATCGAGGTCGGCGGTTCATGCGGGGGCGGCGGAGGCGTGGCCGGCGCTTTTGGCTGGGCAGGCGGAGGTTGCGCGGGGGTTGGCGATTTTGGCGGGGAAGTATCATAGTCCGACGATGAATCGGTAACAGATGTGTAACGACGGTAGACGTGGAAATGACACGGCAGTGCCTCGCTTGCTGATTCTGTCCCATCATCGTGAATATGAGAATCGTCCCGGGACTTACGCGGCTGCCTGTCCGGGGTATGATAGAAATGCCAGTTTACATCTGAACGCGGAGAGCGGGGTTCGTTCGTCACTTCGTCTGGCGCAGCGGGGCTAGATTCGACTGCCGGGGCGGTGACGACAGGAGTTGGTACCCTCGGGCCGATAGGAGTGACCGGTGATGTAGCCTCAGGCGGGGCAGTTACTGGAGGCGTAGCCGTGGCGGTTGCTGGTACGCTAGGCGGGGCCTCTCCTTGCTGGGGTTCACCAGGGAATTTAACTGCCAATCGACTGCGAGAACGAGAACCTTTACCATGTCGAACCAAGGATCGAGCTCTTTCTGCCATTACGGTTTTCTGATCGCAATAAGGCACGGGGTTAGTATCTAAACGTAAAAACGCGATTGTATGCGGGTTTGACGTTATTTTCGCGCCACTTAAAGGGGAGGTACCATTCATACCCACTGCGCCCACGGCTAGGCGACTTGATTTTAGTAATACAGCGGTCGAACGTCGCACGGCTTTACGGTTTTTACCCAAAGTAGAAGCTTTTATAAGCATTTGATCGCAAAAATAGGCCTGTGCCGACGTTGTTTGTGTTTTTAGCCGTTCATCACTCCCAAAGTCAATTAAATCGCCGCTCTCCCACGACTTGGTTTGTGCGAAGGCAGATCCATAAGCTGAGTTACCCCTGGTCTGGCTTATGGATAATACCTGCGGCACTGGGGGTGCGGGGATTTCCTTGACATTTACACATTGATTACGAAGAATAGGCGTGACCGCCGGAACAATTGGGGCTACACTGCCCGGCTGCCACGCCACAGCATGCACATTCAAACCTTTACCATTCATACTTGGGTTACCCTGCGCGCCAGCATAATTTACATTTTTACCGTTATCAATATTATTAGAATTTGACGCGTTTGAACCGTTTTTAGATGAAGACAGTGTGTTCCAGGAATCCATAAGCGCGGGGCGTCGTGGGCCTGTCGAGCGCCGGTTTTGGCCACCCGAATTTTGCGAAAAATGACCGCGGTTATTATTACTAAAATTGCGGTTACCGTTACCACGCCCTCGGCGATTTGTTTGGGTACGCCCTCCACGCCAATTTGAATTCCCGTGACGGTCATTGCGGGAATTTTGCTTGTCCCGACAATCGGACTGATAGTGTCCCACTCTTTTACAAAAATCGCAAATTGCGGTCCCGTTAGCCGTCCACCGGTCTCCATCTTCAGCGCGCCGGGGCTGGAATGCGGGGGAATTACGGCTTTCCGTCCCGGGGGTGGTGGAGGTGGTGGGGTCCCGCCGCTCAGGTGCCGGGGGGTCTGCTTGTGCAAAAACTTGGTTGGTATTAGTTTGACCCTGTGCCGCTAAATTTACGTTTGTTTTAGCCTGTTGCGGCTGGGTTGAACGACTGCTTAAATCCGAAACGGGGGTAACAAGGGAATCTCCAGTCGCCAACACCATTTCAGCTTCTCTAAGTACTCCTTCCGCCCTCATAGCCTTGTCCACAGCCTCTTCGTAAGTAGGTGGTCTCTTACGCAGCCCAAGCTGAGCCCGAATTTTTGGTAGCAACCCAATCCAGAACAGTCTGGTTTTAACTTCCTCCCAATTACCTTGCTTACCGTCACCATCCATTTCCAATCGTGCTGCATCGGCCAGCAGATTAATCTGTTCAGAATACACAGAGACGGACTCGTTCACGGCCTGCTTCCTACGGTATAAAAGATCGGCAGTTGAGCCGATCATATGCTCTAACTTACGTGTCAAGGCTTTTACGAGGCGGCCATAGTCGTTCTTTACTTCCAGCGGTAACCCGATATATGCCGTTATGGCGGCTCCTTCAAAGTAACCCGGTAACATACCCACGCGATCCTCCTCTGGAACTCCCGCGTATAGACACATCCGGTTGAACTTGTCTAACCACATGCTAAAGGGACGGGAACGGTCCTCCCCATTAAAAATGCCACACTGAACGGGGTTTGGCAAAGTTGTTTTGCGCTGGGGGACACGGACGCCCTGGAGTGCTCCTGAAGCTGCCGTCTGGTTCGCCTCGGAATAGATCGGGGGATACCTGCTTTCAGGTTCACAATCAGAGCCGTCCATGTCTCCGGATAACGTAGTTTTAACGCATTTTTGGGGCGGCTTTTCGCCTGCGCTGGCTTTAGGGGGGGCCTCCTCCTCGGGGATTGCAACCAGAGATGCCCCCTCTCCTCCCGTTTTACCTGACCTTGTCGGGGCGTTAGTAACCCTGTCCACCATCAAGACTTGCATGCATCTAACGAGCTCTTCGAGGGTCTTTTTAACTCCGACCAAGGTGTCGCCCATAGAAGAATCTGAAACGTTCTTAAAAGAATTGTTATTACCATTATTAACATTTCCAGGCATGCAATTTTGACCATTAGGGTTAGCGCGACCCTCCCCAACAGTTTGTGTGTTATAACTGCGATTTTGTGTCTGCTGGGTAACCTGATCGAAAGGGTTCGACCCTGACCCATTCCGTTCCAACAAATCCAAATCGTCTGCTGTTAGCCCGAGCATAGCCTCAGACGTTTCGGGGACTAACAGAGGTGGAGCCGGGGTGGTGACTCGAAGGAGTCCCCCTCCCGGTCCCAAATTTTGAACATTGGGTGACGAACGAGGATTCCCGGAAATGGGGGGTTGGGGTGAAGCCTGTCCGACGGGGTATCCCGACGTTGTCGGTTGCGTTGTTTGGGTTCCCGGACAGCCTGAACTCCGCCGCTCAGGTGAGTCCTTCGACCGAGTTTGCGTCTGTTCCCTTCGTGTTTGAGTTCGTAAATAAGCCGATCGTCGCCGTCGGTATCGGGCTCTCCTCCTCGAACGGGAACCCGGTGTGTTACCGCCCTCTTGGGTGTCGTCCGGGGAAGAGAGTTCCGAGTCCGTGGACGACCAATCAGTTTGATAACTTTTTGCGTTTCGCGCCAACCCCGCCGGTCCAGTCGGGCCAGTAACTGGCTCGCTAAAACTGGTCGGAGCCGGGGGAACCACAGGCGTCACGGCGATCGCCCGTGCTTCCCGCCGACGACCAAGGCTCTCAGCACTACCTAACATTTTTACTAACCCAGCTGTGAGCTGCAGAGTTGCTACCAAATTTTTGCCTAGGCAATCTTAGAGTGCCACCTCGTTACTCTGCTCTTGGTCACGGCAGGGGGAAGGAGGGAGAAAGCTGAAAATTTGTTTTAAATTTTTGACACACAGAAAGAAAAAACGATTTTAAGTTTTTAGGTTTTTAGAGTTAACGGAAATTTGACTTTTATACTGTTTTACGCGGGGAAAACAAATAGAACCCTTTTGTATACCCTTGTGCCGCTAATTTCTCAGCCTAGTCCTTGAATCCCTGTTAACTCGATCAGCCGGAATCCTTCACCGGTTCAGGCTTTTAAACGGGCCCCGTTATCGGCTCCAGTTATGTCGCGCCAACAACTTTTGTTATTTTTTAGCGGGGATCCCGAACCGCTGGCGGACACAGACTAATCGAGTACACAAGGACGGAATAGACTGACAAATACTGTGTTAGGATGCGATGTATGTGAGTCTTTGTGCTTCCCCGTCGACTGGGGGTTCCTTTTCGATGAGACTAGAAAACTAGGTAAGTTTGTGACAGCTAGTAATTAGTAATGAGATGTGATAACGAAATAAACGGGCACCTTTTATGATTGCCAAATAAAACACAAACACCATGGCGACATGTTTACCAGAAACCGATAAGAAAAACTTATGCAAAAGAGCGCTGGCACAGGTGTTAGCTTAAGCCTATTAATTTTTACCAAGGAATAACGAAAACTGCGGCGATACTTAAGCCTAAAGGGGGACTGCCAAAGTTGGTGAAAGACACCTTATAATTTTTGACGCCTGTTTGGCTGGAAAGGGGGGGAGATTACGAAAGAGGCTTTAAGCCGACAAGCGCAACAATTTAATATAGATACGTTACCAGGGAGACCCAGAAACCACCAAGGGAATTTGGCCCACCGTAAAAGATGAATAAATTTTGCACCGTTAATTTTTGCCTAAACCAAAACTAGCTAACTGTTAAAGAAAATAACTCTAATTTTTAGTCTCAACGAGGATTGCGCCGACACGAACAGTAAAAAAGTTAAATTAAAATGTCTGAAGATTTCAGCTGATTTTCTCCGGATCGTCTGAGAGTCCCACGTAGGGCTGCATAAATTTGACGGGGATAACTACTATAAATATAAATAATTCGTCGTTTAATAAATCAAAACTCAGGGGAGAGGAACGAAATATAATCCGTCCTCGAGGTCTGCAGGTCTTCTTGCCAAATTTCGCAGCCAAGTAAAAATTGAGAATATAAAATTTAACGACTTTTTGAAACGCCAGCCGTTTTTATATTTGCACAATGTGCACAGAGCAGTACAACCCGCACGACACCGCGCGCAACTTGAAACCACACCGACCGGGGAGAAAATCAGGCACACTACGCGCTGTGTTCGAGCCTGCGCAATACCTCCTGTTTTAGAAATTATTAAAAATAATTTACTTGATAAATTTGATAAATTTATTTACTAAATAAAACCAACGGTGACCTAAATAGGAGTATAAAACGGGGAACATGGAAAAACGGGAAAAAACACGACAAACGCCCAAATTTCTAGCTACGCCATATATGGACAGGAGCTGAATTTCAACAATTTCCGCCTGTACGGCTAAAACTGAGTATAAAAATACTAAATATCATTAAAAACAATTGAAAAAATAGAAAATATAACGTTAAATGTGACAAGCTTGGAAAATCAAAAAAATTTATTTTATTTGGCAAAAGAAGCTCTTTATAGATTTTATTGTTTTTCTAGACGTGTTTGAGAGGCTGTTTCTATATGATTTACCCAAAGGAATTTAGGTGTCTAGAGGGTGCAGTGGTTAGTGTTTTTGCTTATTGAAAAAAAATCGGGATTTCTAGTCCTGCGAAGTCTTTGTGTTTTTTAAGTTTTGACAGCGAAACTTGCATTTTATTAAATTTTTAAATCAAAATTAAATAGAATAAAAAAAATTGAAACAGTTTTATATACCATTTTTATAAGAAATCTGATTAATTAGTGTAAATAAAGAATAAATAAAAACAAATATGTCATGGTTTGCACCACGGGTGTCATTAGTACTAAAGCTAAAGCTAAAGTGCTTTAGTACTAAAGGGTTTTTTGGGCTTAGTACTAAAGCTAAGGCGCGGCTAAGAACTTTAAATCTGACATCTCTAAAGTATTTTGTTT
This sequence comes from Microlaimidae sp. YZB2_3, assembly GCA_030248175.1. Lineage (NCBI taxonomy): Eukaryota > Metazoa > Nematoda > Chromadorea > Desmodorida > Microlaimidae > Microlaimidae sp. YZB2_3. The sequence continues at coordinate 8,042 of JASAMX010016071.1, forward strand.
TGAAAAACCCACAAGACACACCCTGACCCTCTTTTAGATTTCAAAATTTTCCATACATCCTTCCCAGAATTCAAGATGCAATTTACCCCGGGCAACCAACCACCTCAAACCCTTCCCTCACTCTTAGCTGCCAAAAAACTACGCTTATCTGTAGTTAAATATACTATATTTTTACTTTAAAAGAAACATAAGTGAGTATTTTGAACAATAATGATAAAAGCGAAAAAAACGAATTTTGGTTTCAAGGTGCAATGAATATGGGGTTTATTTATTTTTTGTGTTTCTTATTTTTGTTTAAGCATTAGAAAATACTAATTTTTTTTCTTTTTTGAAGTATTTTTTCGAGTTTCTAAGTGCTTAATATTAAAATAATCTTATTTTTACTATTTCATAATGGGCATTTTGTAAAGTTAATTATGCAGTAAGCGTTTTTTTAATAAAAACAATGTTGGTTAAATGTTTGTTGCTTTAGATATTCATTTCAGAAAAACTATTCTTGATAGTTAACCATTTTTGTTATAAATATTAACATTTAAATTTAAAACTGGAAAACAGTTACAAGAGAAACTTTAAACCTGTAAAATAACCGTAAAAATAATACTTTTAAAATATAAAACTAAAACCTGATGCAATAAACGTTAAAAACGTCTTTAGTGTTGAGTTTTTACTCTAAAATTAACAATGCAATGCTAAGAATTACCTTAAAAAAGGGATAATTTTTAAAATTTAGGAATATTTCCATATTTGTAAGTTTGGCAAAAGCTAAGAATAAAGTGCTTTAGTACTAAGCCTTTTTTGGGCTTAGTACTAAAGCTAAGGCTAAACGATTTTTGAACCTTTAGTACTAAAGCTAAGGCGCGGCTAAAATAAACTTTCCCGGCAATGCACACCCGTAGTTTGCACTGAATTTTTAATGTTGCTTTTTTGCTTTCGGCATAAATATATTCAATACATTTTGATGATGTAACAAATAATTTAGTTGTGTCTTTTTATTCAATTAAGTTAAAAGCTTTTGAAGAGATTAAAATCACAAATGATTTTTTAAAGCTTTTTGGAACAGATTTATTGTGGTAAATAGTAATGTTGTAAAAAGTATTGATTTGGGATTATTTTAAGTAAAAGTCAAAGTAATTTTAAAAATTTTAATTTAAGGAAAGTAAAAGTAAAAGTAATTTGTGATTTTTTAATTTAAGTAAAGTAAAAGTAATAGTCAAAATTTTATTTAAGTAAAGTAAAAGTAAAAGTAAGATCTATTTTTTTTAATTAAAAATAAGAGTAAAAGTAATTTTGATTTTTTAATTTAAGTAAAAAAAAAAAAAAAAAAAAAACCAACAACACCCAAAAAAAACCACCCCCCCCCCCCCACCAACCCACAACCACCCAAACCACACAAAAACCCAAACCACCAACAAACAAAAACAAAACAAAAAAAAAACCAGAAAAACAACAAACAAACAAAAAAAACCCACAAAAAACACCCAACACCCACCCCCCCAAAACCCCAAGTAAAAGTAATAGTCAAAATTTTATTTAAGTAAAGTAAAAGTAAAAGTAAGACCTATTTTCTTAAGTAAAAGTAAGAGTAAAAGTACAATAAAAGTAATTTTGAAACGGGGCAAAACACCGGTTTTTGCCGCTCCAGAGCTCTGTTCTAAAGTTTTTTTGTTAATTTTATGTATAAATTATCATTTTAATAAGTTTTTTGGTCAAAATGGTTTTAGCGTGTTAGCGGCTGAAAAAATTATCTTCTGCCATTAACTTTACAAAAAACCCATAGGAAATCTACCCATTGGAATTACTTAAATTTTACTAAAATTAAGTATTTGCAGTAAAAAATCCGAGTAAGAGTAAAAATAAAAGTATTTGAAATTTCAAAAGTCGAGTAAAGCCCGGTTCACACTGAGGTGGCAATGCCACCGGTGGCAATGCCACCGCCAGCGGTGGGAATGTCACCGGTGAGAATGCCACTGGTGGCATTGCCACCGCAGGTTCACACTGGGGTGGCATTGCCACCGCTGGAGACGCAATGCCAACTTTTCGTTCGCGTGTAGAACTAAGAACACGTAGGTAGTTAGCACTTTTTTAACTTATTCTGAAGAAGATGAATATATTGATTTTTTTGTATTTTCTTGCGCTTTGAAAAAGATAGATTCAAAAAAACTGGCAGAAGATGGTAGGTACGTCTTATTTTTCAATGGCTCAAACAGCATGATGAACTTTACGTTTTAGTTCAAGAAATGAGACTGCAAGAACATTAATATTTTCATGATTATTTTCGGATGTCTCCTATTCCTTCAATTTGATTATTTGTTATCGTTATTTGGTCCTTTGATTACAAAAACCCAAATTAATTGTCGGAAATCTATCTTAGAAAAAAAGGTTTGTGATAATATTTCGGACGGTTTTGAACTTCATTGATCAAAAGTTCATCCGAATCAGTAGCCACATTTTTTAGGATTTATTTCTGAAAAGTATTGCGGTCGCAAAAACAAACTTAAAGTTTTTTTTAATTAAACATAAATGATTATTGTTTTTGATTGTTTAAAAACCCTGTCATACATCCTATTTTAACCCAAGGCCGTGCATTAAATATTAGAAATTACGCAGTAAAAAATTGTGCAAATCTTTGATTAATGCCAAAAATTGCAAATTCCTAATTATTCAAGAACATTTCCATGCTTTGTATGTATGTACTGTGTTTAAAATTTGTTAAAAAGTACTTAAAATTTATTTTTCATTAAAAAATCATTTTTTTAATATTAAGTTTTGCAATAAAACCACAGTATTTTTTTCATTTTTTATGCAATGCACACGCTTTTTTTGTTAAAACCATAATATTTTTATTTTTTGATGGTTTTTTTTACAATGAATACGTTTATTTAAAAACCGTATTTTTCATTGCTTTTTTTTAAATGCGCGCGTTCCCACGCGTTTTCTTTTTGAGAGAGCTGCCACCGGTGACGGAGTTGTAGATCGAACACAACAGCGGTGGCAATGCCACCGCGGTGTGAACACGTCCTATGTTTAACGTTAGACACAACTCCGTCATCGGTGGCAGCTCTCTCAGGGAAAAACGCATGGTAACGCGCGCATTGTTAAAAAAATCAATGAAAATATTACAGTTTTTACATAAACGCTTTCATTCTATAAGCAAAACCGGCAAACAATATTGCGGTGTAAATAAAAAAACGCGTGAAAACGCGTAAATTGCATAAAAGGAAAAATTATATAGCAAAACCGTGTTTAGCGAAAGAAACAAAAACAAATGATCTTTTATGAAAAACAAATTTTAAGTAGTTTTTGCGAATTTTAAACACACGTACATACATAGCATGGAAAAGTGCTTGAATATGAATTTGCAATTTTTTATGCATTAATAAAAGATTTTCAAATTTTTAGTTTCGAATATAATTTATTGCGCGGCTTTAGGTTAAAAGAGGAAACAATCTAAAAACAGGGTTATTAAAAAAATCTAAAAACAAAATCGTTTACCTATATTGATTAAAAAGAAAACTTTTAAGTTTGCTAATGTTTCTGCGACCACAATACTTTTAAAAATTAAAACTTTAGAAAATATGGCTACTGATTTGGATGAACTTCTGATCAAGTTCGAAACCGTCCGAAACTTTATTGCAAGCGAGAAAAAACATACATAGACAGAATTAACCAGGCAAATAGATGGGAAATAATGAAAAAGAGTAAAAAGTAAAAAAATTACCGACATTTTCTTAGCTCTACACGCGAACGAAATGCTCTTCAGCGGTGGCAATACCATTCCAGTGTGAACGTAGCGGTGGCAATGCCATCGGTGGCATTCTCACCGGTGGCGGTGGCATTCCCACCGGTAGCATTGCCACCTTAGTGTGAACCGGGCTTAAAAGTAAAAGTAATTTAAATATCAAAGGTCGAGTAAAAGTAAAAGTATTCCAATATCCGTTACTTTTATTACTTTCAGTAAAAGTAAAAGTAGCTTTTTACAACACTAGTAAATAGAAGGTATTGCGTCAAACTGCAGGTCCTGTTGCATTTAGCGTTTCATATTAAAATTTTCTTAGTCGGTTTTAGCAAGATTTTGTATTTTTTAAAACGGTTTCAGCCGTGCAAGCAAGTTATTGAAATTTAGTTTGTAGTCCATATTTATAAGAAGTCACATCCCCGCGGCACAAACACACACAATAAAGAAATAGTGGATATCTTTTAATTCTTATTTGTTCTTTATTACATGTGTCATAACATAATACGCTTTTTTATTTGTATTGTTGTTCCCCATTTACTAAAATGTGTTTTTTTTTTATTTTATAAGTTACAAAAAAATATAAAAAACCTGAAATTTGGGTGCATAAAGTTAGCCTCTCGAGCGAGCCTCTCGAGCGCCTCTCGAGAGCCTCTCGAGAGCATTATCGAGCTTCTATTAATGAAGTTTATATTATTTAGCAAGTTTTTACCTTGAAAACAATCTAGAACTGCACATGGAATACGATTTGTGTCAAAGAAATTAATTTAAAGTATTTTAATTCAGTTTTTGTGTCGGGTTATTTACTTTTTCAAGAGGCGCTCGAGCGGCTGAGAGGCGCTCGAGAGGGTAACGGGACTTTAGAGCCGGAGCAAGGGGACTTTAGAGCCGAGGGTCTTCAGAGCCGCAGTGTGGGACTTTAGAGCCGTATTGGAGGGACTTTCGAGCCGTAACGTAACTTTTGTGTTCAGAAAATTAATAAAAAATTAAGGGACTTTAGAGCCGAACAAATTTTGTCAAAGTTGGTTCAATTACGTCATTTTCATACAATATATCACTAAAATTAGCCAAATTTTAAGTTGTAAAAGTTTTTAAAGCTTTCTACAGTACTTTTAAAACCTTTTTGTGCCCGGAAAGATTATTTTTGGCATCATATCTTCCGAAATAATTTTTTTTTAATTTAAGCAGTAAACTAAAGGAATTTCAATAGTTTTAAGCTTTTTTTAGATTTTTATCTTGATTTGTAGGTTTCGCTTAGGCTTAGGAAAAATAAGGTTTTTTGTCTTAAATTTTTATTGCAACATTTTCTGAAATAAAACATCTTTGATATTTATCATAACAAATGTTTCAATTTAAAAACCAAAAACCGTGAATCTTAACCCTTAACCATGCCCTATATTCACATGAAAAATATTTTATCAAACAAATCAAAGCACGAATCTAAACCATGTTTTTGCTCAAGATTAGAAGTTTATCAATAATTGGAAGTTAATAAGTTTCTTCTCCCGCCAAATCCTTATTCTTGCCATCTTCTGTATATACAATAGAAAACCCGAAGCATATTTATCCCGCATTGCATAATTAGCTCCATTTGTTATGTAAATGTTTTAATATTACTTGTATATTGTTTTACTATTGTTTGCAAACGCATTTTTTATTTCTGCTCTAAAGTCCCTGCTGCGGCTCTAAAGTCCCCAGGTCCGGCTCTAAAGACCCGGCTCTAAAGTTCCTCGGCTCTAAAGTCTCCAAACCTTCGAGAGGCGCTCGCGAGGCTGGCGGTTTTGTCAATTATTAGACAATTTCAACAATTCAAAGAGGTTTTTTTACACCTAAGGAAAGAAATCAGCGTCTACTTTCTGATTAAACTTAATTTTAGCTAAATTGAGGCCAATTTCGCGATTTTACGACCAAACAATTTTTTCCAAAAAAATCCGGATATAAAAGCGGACATTCCGGATATGAAAACAAAAGGACCACTAGAAGACTGGACGAAAAACTAATTTTAATTTGATTCGCACAATGTGTGGATGCAGTTTTCTTCGGCTTTCTCCGTAAAATATAATACCTAAATAAAGGGACTCAAAAATAATTTTGAAATATAAAATAAACGTCTAAATATAACCAAAGCTTTTTTCATGAAAGTGGATTTTGTTGTGTAAACTGTTTGCTTCCCTATAAAGCTATGTTTTTTCAACAAATTACAGCGTGCATTTCACAATGATCATAAATTGACATCCAAATTTAAACTATTTACACTCAGAAACCAACTAGTTTTACAGAAGATTACATTAAAAACATAGAGAAGTAGATATTGAGGTCCATTTATATTGTTATATGGAATTTTTCTGTTCTTAAGTTAAAAATCAATAAATAAAAAGCCCTACTATTGCTGATATCATTTCTTTATCCTTTCTCGTTATTTAATTCAAAAAATCATCTTTAAAACGCAGGAAATGATGCGTACTACTAAATTTGGCTGGGTTTTTTTTGTGCGACCGTCGGGGAGGTACGATTTTTTCTGTGTAAAGCGTGCCTATTATCAGAAAAAGCTTAATTCTATTCAATATGCAAAAATGTCAAATGTTTAAACTTTCAATTAAATTCTGTAATTCCGAAACTGTATCCAAGTTCTATTTCCATATATGTTTAATGAAAGTTATATGATGTGCAAACGTTCGACGATTAATTAATCTTTCCAATATGTTTGGATTTTTTGATGATTAGTTTTTTTAGATTTTAGCCTGAGTATATTGTAGAAGTCGAGCCTCTAAAAACATAAGAATCGTCGGAACGTTACACTTTTAAGCTTTTTTTTTTAATTTAAGTTAATTTTTTTAATTTTTCCATTTTAATTGTTTTTGATCTCTGAAACTAGGTATACCATTCAAATGATTTAGTTGTTAAAACTTTTTTTCAAGAACCGCAAGTATTGGACAACTAAAACCAGCATAATAAAAAATAAGAAATGTCGTAACGTTTGTTGTAGCGTTTTTAACTTTTATCGTAGCGTTTGTTGCGTTAAAGTTTAAAACAACATGAAAAAAACATATTTAAACATTGTTTTGTTTTATAAATGGTATATAAATTTAGCTATTTTTATTATTTTTTATTTCTTGCAAAAGTTTTGTCTAGAAATTTTGTTTATTTCCAGTTGTATGTTGAGTTAGGTGTATTTTTATATTTGTAGCTTATTCTTAAACGGGTAAAAGGTGACTTTTGTAAAATCTGTACACTAGCCCGCCCGGGACATATTTTGCCCAAAACTTTGTTTTTGGTAAAATCAAAGACGTTTTAAAAATTTTAAAAAAATGTTAGATTTTTTTAAAGTTTAAATACAAAAAACGCAGGAAAAATTTAAAGAAACATGTTTAATTCACCAAAAATCAAAATTTTTCATTTTGTCCTTGGAAAACTTTGGACGAAGCGTAATTAAGTAATACATATACAATAAAAGCAAATAGTGTTCCCTTTGAAATTTTAAGACGGTGAACTGGTTTTCAAGGCTTTGAAGTATTTCACCAGAGTTCCGCTTTTTTTCGTATTCGTTTTCAAAATAATTAAAACTAGCAATGTAATGCATATAGTATTTTAAATTTTTCTATGAACTAATTTTTTCTAAAACTTAAGAAAAACTTTAAAAAATAGTTTTAAAAAGTGTATATTTATGTTACAGGAGATTTCGGTTTTTGTTACGGTCTTAACCGTACTGGCGTGATTAATTTTGAAAGAAATTACCTAAATTAACTTACAGCTCAGTATTTTATCTACTCACTTGTACAATTTTATTGTATAATTTAATCTTTTATAGCTGTATATGTTTAAATGATAACTGGCTGACCCGTAAAATGGTATGCGAGCAGCATGAGAGGACATTTTTAAAATTCTCAGTTTTCATTTATGTTAGAAAAACGAATAAAAACCCATTTAAGCTATTTTAGACCTATTTTTACCTTATTTTCGCTTTTTTTTCCTTTTTTCCCCTTTTCCCATGCTTGCTTGGAAATAAACAAATCTTATAATTTAAAACATTACGTACAAACTATTGCTTGCTTGATTTTGCTTGATTTTCGGTTTTTGTTAAGGCTTAGGTAAAAAAAGGTTTTCAATACATTGGTACAAGTTCCATACGTGTACCAAAATTCGATTTGACCGATTCAAAAGTAATTAAAAATTGTAAAAACATCTTTAAAGCATAAATCGAACACGTTAGACCTCATTTTTGTGGTTATTTTTCTGATTTGAGCTTCTAATAAAAAGTTATGAGCCAATTTGTACCCAAAAATTGCCCTTTTTTGGCATGTACAATTTATGTTATTAAGAAAAATTTTTTATTAAGCCTTTAATCAAATTAATATTATTTTTTTCGTATTACCAAGTGTCTGGCAGTTACAAATATACTTTTATTTTTTTTAATGGTAACTACCAATTTTTTATAGTAACCGTTCAAATACCCACCAAATTTTAGTTGTTAAAAAATTAAAATTTTTGAAAAACAACTTATTTTAATAAAAAAATAATTATATTACAATTTTATTTGATTTTTAGGTTTTGCTTAGGCTTAGGAACAATAAATCGGTGAAAAACTAAGTTTAAATTAGCGTTTAAAGTCAAACAAATTTTCTTGTCCATGTTTTTGGTGGTCCATGTGACTTTCGAATTTTCAATTTTTTTGAAAATTTTTAAGTTCTTCAGACTTTTAGCATTGTTAAAACATAGTTTTTAATTTAGTTTGTTGGTTTACGAATTTTTTTCTTAACATCATGAATTGCAAATGCTGAAAAAGGCCATTTTTGGGGTATAAATTGGCTCATAACTTTCTACCAATAGTTTAAATCTAAAAAATAATCACAAAAATAAGGTCTACGTGTTCTATTTAGGCTATAAAAATGTTTTACAATTTGTATTTACTGTTAAATCGGTCAAATCGAATTTTGGTTTTAGTTAAAAAATAGAAGAAACTTGTCTTTTGAAAAGTGCGTTTACAAAATCGCCTCTAAAAGACGAGTTTTCCGAAGACGAGATGTTTAAAAGACGAGTTTTCCAAAGACGAGTTGTAGAAGACGAGATGTTGAAAGACGTATTGTAAAAGACGAAATTTCCGGGAACCGCCTAATACAAATAATAAATATTTAGCTGCGCTGCGCAGCCCAAAATCGTTTCCAAAACCACCAATAATGGTTGTATCATTTCACCAGTATTTTGCGTTATATTTTTCAACGATTTTTCTACTCTAATTGCTTTTGTATTTGACATTTCTTATGTAAATATATACATATTTGGTATCAAACGAATAAGAATTCTAAATTACATATAATTTTGAAATTTCTAGTTTTTTCATCAATATTCTGCTGAGTTATTTAAATTTTTAGAGCGTTACGCGTTAAAAAAAAAACAACAAAACTTGCTTATTTATTCTTGTACCAGACACATTTCCCATGTATTTAATATAAATTTAGCTTTAATTGATTAAGCATCTTTAATTACATAAATCTTCCAAATTTAAGGTCATTTCATTAATTTTCAGTGGAGTTATTAAAATTTAAAAAATGTATCATAATGTTGTGTCCCCGTTTTTTTCATCAACCTAACTTGATTATCCACTCTAGTACAAGAGATTTTCTTTATGTATAAACTAATGTTTAACACCATTCGATTAAGCAGAATTGATTACATATACGGTTAAATTTTAAACCCATTCCTGCAATATTCGACTAAGTTATAACAATTTGAAAAAAAAAGCGTTATGTCCGATTTTTACCAACTGACCAAGTTTGTATATGCACTTTTATGCAAAATATGTTTTTTTATTTATTACTTTTTATACATTAAACGATTAAGCACAACAAATTACATATACTTCTAAAATTTTAAGATAATTGGTTAAGGTTTGACCGAGTTATTTAAATTTTAATTAAAAACTACAAAATGAACGATCCGGCCATAATACCGGCGGCCTACGTTAAATAAATTTAATTGCACCAATTTTATATTATTTAAATATGTTTTTTTTACAACCTTGTTACTTTTGAATTTATTTAAATTTTAATTAAAAATTATTATTTGTTTTTGCTAAAATTTAAAAATAATAATTTTTAACTAATTTTAAAAAATTTTAATTTTTTCAAAATAAATTAAATATTAAAATTTTGTTTTTTTTATTATTTTGTTTATCAAAAAATAATTTAATTAAATTTGAAAAATTTTATAAGCAACAGCTTTTGGTAACTAAAAAAAATAATTTAATAATTCCGGCGGCCTAGGCCGCCGGTATTATGGCCGGATCGTTCATTTTGTAGTTTTTAATTAAAATTTAAATAACTCGGTCAAACCTTAACCAATTATCTTAAAATTTTAGAAGTATATGTAATTTGTTGTGCTTAATCGTTTAATGTATAAAAAATAATAAATAAAAAAAACATATTTTGCATAAAAGTGCATATACAAACTTGGTCAGTTGGTAAAAATCGGACATAACGCTTTTTTTTCAAATTGTTATAACTTAGTCGAATATTGCAGGAATGGGTTTAAAATTTAACCGTATATGTAATCAATTCTGCTTAATCGAATGGTGTTAAACATTAGTTTATACATAAAGAAAATCTCTTGTACTAGAGTGGATAATCAAGTTAGGTTGATGAAAAAAACGGGGACACAACATTATGATACATTTTTTAAATTTTAATAACTCCACTGAAAATTAATGAAATGACCTTAAATTTGGAAGATTTATGTAATTAAAGATGCTTAATCAATTAAAGCTAAATTTATATTAAATACATGGGAAATGTGTCTGGTACAAGAATAAATAAGCAAGTTTTGTTGTTTTTTTTTAACGCGTAACGCTCTAAAAATTTAAATAACTCAGCAGAATATTGATGAAAAAACTAGAAATTTCAAAATTATATGTAATTTAGAATTCTTATTCGTTTGATACCAAATATGTATATATTTACATAAGAAATGTCAAATACAAAAGCAATTAGAGTAGAAAAATCGTTGAAAAATATAACGCAAAATACTGGTGAAATGATACAACCATTATTGGTGGTTTTGGAAACGATTTTGGGCTGCGCAGCGCAGCTAAATATTTATTATTTGTATTAGGCGGTTCCCGGAAATTTCGTCTTTTACAATACGTCTTTCAACATCTCGTCTTCTACAACTCGTCTTTGGAAAACTCGTCTTTTAAACATCTCGTCTTCGGAAAACTCGTCTTTTAGAGGCGATTTTGTAAACGCACTTTTCAAAAGACAAGTTTCTTCTATTTTTTAACTAAAACCAAAATTCGATTTGACCGATTTAACAGTAAATACAAATTGTAAAACATTTTTATAGCCTAAATAGAACACGTAGACCTTATTTTTGTGATTATTTTTTAGATTTAAACTATTGGTAGAAAGTTATGAGCCAATTTATACCCCAAAAATGGCCTTTTTCAGCATTTGCAATTCATGATGTTAAGAAAAAAATTCGTAAACCAACAAACTAAATTAAAAACTATGTTTTAACAATGCTAAAAGTCTGAAGAACTTAAAAATTTTCAAAAAAATTGAAAATTCGAAAGTCACATGGACCACCAAAAACATGGACAAGAAAATTTGTTTGACTTTAAACGCTAATTTAAACTTAGTTTTTCACCGATTTATTGTTCCTAAGCCTAAGCAAAACCTAAAAATCAAATAAAATTGTAATATAATTATTTTTTTATTAAAATAAGTTGTTTTTCAAAAATTTTAATTTTTTAACAACTAAAATTTGGTGGGTATTTGAACGGTTACTATAAAAAATTGGTAGTTACCATTAAAAAAAATAAAAGTATATTTGTAACTGCCAGACACTTGGTAATACGAAAAAAATAATATTAATTTGATTAAAGGCTTAATAAAAAATTTTTCTTAATAACATAAATTGTACATGCCAAAAAAGGGCAATTTTTGGGTACAAATTGGCTCATAACTTTTTATTAGAAGCTCAAATCAGAAAAATAACCACAAAAGTGAGGTCTAACGTGTTCGATTTATGCTTTAAAGATGTTTTTACAATTTTTAATTACTTTTGAATCGGTCAAATTGAATTTTGGTACAAAACCCACACAACCATTATATTTTTCAACAATTTTTCTACTCTAATTGCTTTTGTATTTGACATTTCTTATGTAAATATATACATATTTGGTATCAAACGAATAAGAATTCTAAATTACATATAATTTTGAAATTTCTAGTTTTTTCATCAATATTCTGCTGAGTTATTTAAATTTTTAGAGCGTTACGCGTTAAAAAAAAAACAACAAAACTTGCTTATTTATTCTTGTACCAGACACATTTCCCATGTATTTAATATAAATTTAGCTTTAATTGATTAAGCATCTTTAATTACATAAATATTCCAAATTTAAGATCATTTCATTAATTTTCAGTGGAGTTATTAAAATTTAAAAAATGTATCATAATGTTGTGTCCCCGTTTTTTTCATCAACCTAACTTGATTATCCACTCTAGTACAAGAGATTTTCTTTATGTATAAACTAATGTTTAACACCATTCGATTAAGCAGAATTGATTACATATACGGTTAAATTTTAAACCCATTCCTGCAATATTCGACTAAGTTATAACAATTTGAAAAAAAAGCGTTATGTCCGATTTTTACCAACTGACCAAGTTTGTATATGCACTTTTATGCAAAATATATTTTTTTATTTATTACTTTTTATACATTAAACGATTAAGCACAACAAATTACATATACTTGTAAAATTTTAAGATAATTGGTTAAGGTTTGACCGAGTTATTTAAATTTTAATTAAAAACTACAAAATGAACGATCCGGCCATAATACCGGCGGCCTACGGCCGCCGGAATTA
>JASAMX010016073.1:0-11649 GCA_030248175.1 Microlaimidae sp. YZB2_3
GTGACGGTATGCCAATCTTGAACCTTTAAAATTACCCGCGGCACGAACCATGTTGTTTCGAACACGTTTGAATGCGAAACGCAGTTTGACCAAACGCGGAAATCGCGGATTAACTTTACCAATACGATAATGCTCGTTAATCGACACTATTTCATCACCGTTGTTCAGCGTGTCCACAAGATGCTGGATATTTTCTCTTTCTTGTTTAGCATCCTTGGACTCTTTTAAGCCGGAAACAACAAGCATTGAGAAATGCTCTTTAGTTGGTTCCAACTTATCCATTCTTGCTTGCAACAACGGGAAGAGCCGGCTGACAACTTCTTCGCAAATCTGAGCAACCATTTCAGGGTCGAACTTCTGATTGGCTTCCAGTTTTTCCATTCTACGGCACATCTCTCTTTTTTCTACTTACCAAAGATATTTTTTATTTTCAAGGCTATGAACTTTTGTTTGTAAACTACCTTTTACAATTTAAAAAAGTGTTTTTTAATTTAAAAAAGTGGTAATAAAGCTTTAAAAATGTTCTAACAATTTAAAATAAAAAGGTGCGTTTTAACCCCTCCTGTATGTTTATAGACCGAAAAATCTTGAATAAAGGCATGTAAGTGAAGTTCTAAAAAAATGTTTCTTCAAAATAATATTCTTGAAGACTAGCATTTTTTAGAATTAGAGTTACATTTCTACAATTATCAACATATTTTATTTATTGTAATATAAAGAAATTTCGCTATTTTCAAATAATTTTTTTATATAGGTATCCAATTTTGATTTTGGTTCTTTTAACACGTTTTGGTTTTTTAATCAAAACATACTCCCCGTACAAAAATGCTTTAACTCCTGTTGTATATGTAGCGCATTGTTTAAAAGTTATAAAAATGGGTAGTGAGATTAAGTATAATATTATGCTTTAAACTTGAATATATTTCTAATACTTACGTAAAATGTATACTACTGTTGTAAAAAGTTACATTTACTTTTACTTAAACTAACGAATTTTTTATTACTTTTCCTTTTACTCGATTTTTAACCCTTTGGGATTTTTTTCGTCCAAAAACCGCTGCAAATCTGCAAAAGATATATTGCGTCAGTGCTGCAGTGTGTGAAACTCTGTGGCTCTCGACGATCGTTGACTAAGATTTAACATTGAGCAGCAGTGGCGTGAGATCCTTTCTTCGGATTTGCAGCGGAATAAATACCAACGGGTTAAATTTCACTTACTTTTACTTTTACTCTTACTCGGATTTTTCCTATACAAATACTTAAATTAATTTAAGTAAAATTTAAATAATTTCAACAAAAAGATTTCCTATGGGCTTGTTGTAAAATGAGTCTCAGATTCTCAGAAGAAAGTTTTTTAAGCCGCGAACACGCTAAACGCCATTTACTTAGACGAAAAACTTATTAAAATGAAGATATAACAAAATATTTTGGAACGGAGCTCTGGAGCTCCAAAACTCGATGTTTTGCTCCATTGCAAAATTACTTTTATTATAATTTTACTTTTACTTTTACTTAAAAAATAGGTCTTCCTTTTACTTTACTTAAATATAATTTCGACCATTACTTTTATTTTTACTTTACTTAAATTAAAATATCACAAATTACTTTACTCTTACTTTACTTAAACTAAATGTTTTTAAAATTACTTTTTACTTTTTCTGAAAATAATCAAAAATTATTATTTTTTACAACCGTAGTGTGTACTAATTATAATAATAATTTATGTTTAAAAGAATCGAAATATTCAAATATTTTTTTTGTTCTGCTTGGAAAAACCTTGTGTATTAAAAAAATATTTTTTTCTACTTACACAAGTGCTTAAATTCTAAAATATGATTATTAATTACCTAAAACAAATAATTTACAGTAAAAAATTAGAATTTTGAAAAAAACGACCAAAATAGCAAATTCTTATAAATTTTCACCTAGCCCCCCCCCCCCCCCCCCCCCCGGCCCCCTGCCCCGGCCCCGGCAAATTAAAATTTCTCTACCCCGGCCCCGGCCCCGGCATCAGCAATAATTCTGCCCCGGTCGATCACTAGTCTAAGCTATGCTCCCATATATGTCCCGCACATATTCCAACCTCAGTTATGGATATATAACATTTCAAAGCTCAAGTTTTGTCGCCAGTCCTCATCATTTTTGTATAAACTATAGTTTTGGACAAGATAAGATTTGTGCGGGACTAATTAACAAATAAAAATTAACTACAGTCTATACAAAAATGATGCGGACTGGCGACAAAACTGAAACTTTGAAATGTTATATATCCATAACGGAGTTTAGAATATGTGCGGGACAAATATGGGAGCATAGCTTAGACTCTTGGCTATCTTTTGAAAAGGTTAGGAAAAAATATTTTTTGATGACGTCATCAATACAGCCGATGCGGTTAAAAAAAAACCTGGTCCTAAAAAAACTAAAAATTTTTATTAGTACGAGATAAGTAACGTCGCTTGGTATGCTGTTAAAACATACTTTTCTGAGTTTTTTCTGAAAGTTTGAGCGAAATCGGCTCGCTCAGCTTTTTAATGATTTTATTTTTGCTTCCTGCTCAAAGTGTGTACGATATTGATCATATTGTTATATATTAAATGTCCGTCAATTTACAAAACTGCCAAAAATGTATTCTAGGCGCCACAAGCAATATTTTAAGCATTCGTTTGTGCAAAAAAAACGCATTATTGAGGTTATAATAAGCCTATAAACTTTGGGTTGGGCCAATTCCGCATTTTTGGTGATATTATTGGTTAATGCACGCCACAAGACGTGTGCAGAATAAAAATTTTGACAAAAACACCAACTAAACAAAATAAATTCTATGATTTCGTATTAACTTTATAATATAATAGTCTGTTTTGGTAAAATTACATGGCAAAGCTGTAACACATTTCTATTAAATATTTGAAATTTCATGTAAAAGACCGTTAAAAAATTATTACTACTTCCTTTTTTATTGTTTCATGCCGCTTTGTAGTGTAACTACACCACTATTTTGCCTGGGTATTTTTTGGGTTTTTTTATAAATGCTGAAGACCCTTCTCCTCAACGACCCTTCTCCTCAACTATAAAAGGGAAAGACCTTTCTCCTCAACGACCAGATGAAGTGCGGGTTAACTGAGGTATCATTGTAAATCTTACAGTCATTGGAATGGCATAGAAGGGTTGAATTTTGAAAAAAAAGTAAATAAACATAAAAAATACGGGAAAAATTATTTGTCAGCCCTATGGCTGACACAGGCTATTTGATAAAATTTTCTAAACAAACACTACGTTAATACGTCAAAAAATTTCATTCAATCCAGACTTTTTAAACACCAAAATTTTTATCGCATATTATTACTTTTTATTTTCAGCAGGAGATTTTTTTGTTTGTTTTTTTTTTGAATAAGTGTCACAAATCAAATTCCTATTTAGCCCTGATCACGTTGTTAAATTCATATGGAGACACCAAAATAATTTTATGTAGGTATGGTTATTTTTTGTATTAAAGGAGTAGCTCATTCAGGACTTTTATAAGATTATGATTTGTGACACTACCTATTCAGGGTTTTCTTCAATTCCTTAAGAACTGCTCTAAAAAATCAAATTCATATATCACACCCCATCATACAACTGTTCTGGCACTAAGCGGATTAATTTCATATTTATATATGGTTTTAATTTGGTCTGCAGAAACAATAAACATTTAATTTGCGGTATATAAATTTTGTTTTAAAGGAGTAGTCCAGTAAAGGCGTTACAGGAGTTTCATTTTGACAATGCTCCTTTAGAATGTTGCAATGTTTTTTTTTAATTTTTGTAAAAATTTTTTGACTTAAGATCTGGGGGCAAATCCTTTTTAACTTTGCAACTTTTTTTTTATATTTCTGTGCATGTTTGGTATGATTACGGCTAGATTATACTTAAAGGTGTGGTGTTTATACTTAAAGGTGCGGTGCGGAGTCAAACTTTTTGTTTTGGATTTTGATATTTTTTTGTGAAAAGCTTGCCCCAATAGCCCACAAAAATTTTTTAAAAAAAATATCTCCAGTGGTTGATGAGTTATGAACCCCCAAAAATGACAATTCTGTACGTGAAAGATTGCTCAATGGGTATGAAGATTTACATTACAAATTATGCACTCAAAAAAACAACTACTTTTCACTTTTAATTTGATAGCTTGATCGTTAAGATTGGTGCAGTATTTGTCAAAATATTGCTTTTCCTGTACAAAACAACCGCGTTTTTTTGCTAAAAACACCAAAGGACGGCAGTTATTTTATGAAGTTTTCGAAAAAATTTTTTTGGTAATAATATGTTGTCCAGTATAAAAATGTCCATATTATTTTTTTAAAATTTCAACCCATTTATGACATTCTCCAGACTGTAAGCTTTGCAATGATATCTTATTTAGCCTAATCCTTTTTGTGGTTAAAGAGAAAGTTCGTTGCCCCTTTTAGTCAAAAAACCTTATCCAGCATAAAGATGTCCATGTTCATTTTTCCAAAAACATGATATTCTGACTTTAAATTGGCGAATTACTTTTACCAATAAGTTTGAGCCAATTTGAAGATCAAATTTTTTTCAACTTCCAAAGTCCATAGGGCCCTGTTTTTGTGAAAATGTTTTGTCCAACCAAAAGATGTCCATGCATTTTTTTTTTTAATTTCAACCCCTTTATGACATTCCCATGTCTGTAAGCTTTGCAATGATATTTCATTTAGCCCAATCCTTTTGCTGGTTGGGGAGGAAGGTTGTTCCTCTTTTTAGTGGAAAAACGTTGTCCAGCATTAAGATGTCCATGTGAATCCTACCAAAAAACATGACATTTTGGTTTTACATTGCCTAATTACTCTTTCCAATAAATTAGAGCCAATTCAAAGACAAAAAATTTTCAAAAACAAAAATTTAAGCTTTCCAACGATACCTCATTCACCTTCATCCGTTGGGTGGTAAGGAAGGAGTTAGGGAACACACAAACACACAGACAGACTCACAAACACACAGACATTACGTCTATTTAGACATGCATGTAACGTTTTGTGCAAAAGTTTGTAATGTTTTTTAAAATGTAATCTTTTGAATAAAGAAATCTGTTTTTGAAAATGCTATGGGGCGATATTAAGTTTTTCGCCCAGAGTGTGACAATGCAGACGGGCGGCGGGGGGGGAAGGGGGTATGTAGAGAGGAGAACGGGAAGTGAAAGATGAAATGCGGGAGACACACTACGCGAGGCCTGTGAATGCGGAAGAATTACATATTAAATTTTTACTTCCGGCGTGAAATTTTAAATTTTTAATAGAAATGTGTTACAGCTTTGCCATGTAATTTTACCAAAACAGACTATTATATTATAAAGTTAATACGAAATCATAGAATTTCATTGGTTTAGTTGGTGTTTTTGTCAAAATTTTTATTCTGCACACGTCTTGTGGCGTGCATTAACCAATAATATCACCAAAAATGCGGAATTGGCCCAATCCAAAGTTCATAGGCTTATTATAAGCTCAATAATGGGTTTTTTGCATGCTTAAAAGATTGCTTGTGGCGCCTAGAATACATTTTTGGCAGTTTTGTAAAGAAAACATCAAAAACAAAAAAGGTCATTTTTATTGGAACCCAAAAAAAATTTTGTGGGCCATACCCAAAAAAAATTTTTATTATGTAGGAACGATAAAAAAATTGGCGGACATTTAATATATAACAAAAAGATTAATATCGTACACACTTTAAGCAGGAAGCAAAAATAAAATCATTAAAAAGCTGAGCGAGCCGATTTTGCTCAAACTTTCAGATAAAACTCAGAAAAGTATGTTTTAACAGCATACCAAGCGGCGTTTCTTATCTCGTACTAATAAAAATCTTTAGTTTTTTTAGGACCAGGTTTTTTTCACCGCATCGGCTGTATTGATGACATCATCAAAAAATATTTTTTTCCTAACCTTTTCAAAAGATAGCCAAGAGTCTAAGCTATGCTCCCATATATGTCCCGCACATATTCTAAACTCCGTTATGGATATATAACATTTCAAAGTTCGAGTTTTGTCGCCAGTCTGCATCATTTTTGTATAGACTGTAGTTAATTTTTATTTGTAATTAGTCCCGCAGAAATCTTATCTTGTCAAAACTATCGCTTATAAAAAATGATGAGGACTGGCGACAAAACTGAGCTTTGAATGTTTTATATCTAACTGAGGTTGGAATATGTGCGGGACTATATGGGAGGGCATAGCTTAGGAGTTCTTGGTTATTTTTTGATTAAGGGTTAAAAAATTTTTTCATGACGTCATCCTACAGATGCGGTGAAAAACCTGTCCAAAACAATTTTTTATTAGCAAGATAGCGCCGCTTGTATCTGTTAAATATTTTTTTCTGTGTTTTTTCTGAAAGTTTAAGCGAGATCGGCTTGCTCAAATTTTTTTCTAATGCGTTAAATTCGCGCGGTTTTCGCGATCAGGAAGCAAAAATAAAATTATAATTCAGACAGTGTATTAGCGCGGTCAAAATTTGGCACAAAATCGCGAAAACCGCGTGCATTTAACGCATCTTAAAAAAAAATTGAGCGAGCCGATTTCGCTCAAACTTTAAAAAAAAATTCAGAAAAGTATGTTTTAACAGCATATCAAGCGGCGTTTCTTATCCTGTACTAATAAAATTTTTTAGTTTTTTTTAGGACCAGGTTTTTTTGACCGCATCGGCTATATTCATGACGTCATCAAAAAATATTTTTTCCTAACCTTTTCAAAAGATAGCCAAGAGTCTAAGCAATGCTCCCATATATGTCCCGCATATATTCTAAACTCCGTTATGGATATATAACATTTCAAAGTTTGAGTTTTGTCGCCAGTCTGCATCATTTTTGTATAGACTATAGTACTGGGACCAAAAATATATAATATAACGAAAAATGTGCAACTCCTATATAAAAAAGTACAGAAAAGTTGGCCTTTATAATGAGCCTCTCCATTTAAATGACACTCTCTATAATAATGGCATAGTAGCCATTGTAATGCCGGAAGATATGCTGTTCCCCTACGTTATTCTGCACAAATGTGCGCGGATCAATAAAAACATTTTATTTCATTTGCGGGATGCGTGCGCATTTAGTGTAAAGTGACGAGGCGAACGACATATTTTCCCTCATTAAAATGGCTACTATGCCATTATTATGGAGAGTGTCATTTAAATGGAGATGCTCATTATAATGGCCTACTTTTTTGTACTTTTTTATATAGGAGTTCCACATTTTTCGTTATATTATATATTTTTGCTAGGACTAGGAATACGCAAAATTTTTGGCTTTTAACTGGTACTATACAATTTTAAATTTTTTGAGCTAACTATTACTGGACGAGACTAGACATCCTGGACTACTTTTGTCACTAAGGTTAAAACACAATATTGCTGGATTTTGTGGAATTTATTCACTTATAAACTCCCTATTTACAATGGGTCCGCTTTGTTTCAGTCCCGTTTTGTTTTAGTCCCGCTTCGTTTCAGTCCTGGCGGAAAATGCGTTCATAAACTAGTTCCTCCTACGTTGCTTCGTTTAACTTCTGCTTCATTTCAGTCCCAGAAAAAACGCTGCTAGCTTCATTTTAATCCCGCTGCATTTCAGTCCTGACGAAAAATTCGATCAAAATTGAGTTAATTAGAGTAGGTGGGTAAATTTTGCAATTTATGTTCTTTTTTTCCTTATCTTATTAATATGTTTGTAAGCGTTTATATGGTAAGACCCTTGTTACTAATTGATCAGAAATAAATATGGGCTCTTTGGAAACGGCAGAGAATAGCTCAATGATTTTCTTAGGAATAAGTGTCCTAAATTAATATTTATATTATTGGCAACAAGATTTAAATTCATACTAATAATCGAACTTTATAAGAAATTTATGTGTTTGGGTAGCTAAAACTTTATAGGCAAATAAAATCAAACTGATCGCAATAATTTCAGTACTAAATCGACAATATAACAATAAAACCATTCAAAATTTTTAATGAACGGGTTTAATAATGAAAATCAAAAACTAACTTTAAAAATTATTTATAAAATTACTTAATTTGGAACCCAAATGCAAATTTTTTAAGGTCCAAAGTCAATTATTTTTTGTGTATATTGTAAAAAGGTGGAATTAAAAAAATTCTTCATTCTTATTTATTTTTTTTTAAACGTCATAACCGCACAATTTTAATTGGTCCGCTCATGTCTGCATTCGGAGTTTTGCGGTCAGCCTGATATAATTAAATAATATTTCTTTACACATTTAATTTATAAATTCGATTTATCATGGGTGGCGCAAGAGCGCCAGGGGTGATTTAGCCCCGCGGCGCCGCGCCAACCATAATTAGAAAATGTGGGTAAATTTTGAAATTCATGTTTATCTCCTTCTTCTTATTATTATTATTCTAACGCTCAATTTTTAAAATCCATATTCTTCCTTCGTTACTGATTGATCAAAAATAAACATGGGGTCATTGGAAAGAAGAAAGAATTGCGCAAGTTTCTTAGGAGTCACTTTTGTGATTTAGGTCCTTGTTATTGATTTATTGATCAAAATAATAAATTGAAAAATAGCAAAATAAAAATTCCTAACGCACAATAACAGCCCCTTTTGGGAACAATCATGATTGTACAGAGCAGACAGCAGACAGCTCCTCAAAGGAACTGCACAATAACGGCAGACGGCTGTGCTCGGTTGCTATTGGTGGCGGAAACCGCACAGTGCCGTCTACTTCAACCGCGGGGGAAACGCCAAAAACAATAAAATATTTTTTGTTAATTCTTATTTTACTGATAAAAAAATAATTTAAATTTTTCTTTCAAAAAAATAATTGCAATTATTTGTGGGGTGGGAAGCCACACGGCGGTTTATCCCCACAGCACCGCGCCAACTATAATTAACCAACGTTGGCAAAATTAGTAAGGGGTGATTTTTTTGTTTTTTATAGTTATAAGCCGTGTTTATATTCGTTTGAAAGCTCTATGCTTGCTGATATCAAAAATATTAGTTTTAGACTAAAATTTTTTATGGTTACTCGATTACATACCCCCAAATACCTCCAAATTTAAAAATTGGTAATTTTGCCATTTTTTCGTTTTAAGTGACATGTTTATACTCATATGAAAGCTCTCGACGCACTGATTTCAAAAATATATTGTTGTTTTAATTTTTGTAGTGGTTACTCATTTTTGCACCCATCAATGTACCCCCTAAAATTCTTAAGAGGGGATTTTATTATAATACCGTCATGTTTATACTCATATCAAAGCTGTCAGCACGCTGATCCCAAAAATATAAATTTCAACTCGATTCACCTTATGGTTACAATTTTTACAACCAAAATATACCCCAAAAGTTTTTGGGGGGTCTTTTTTATCTATTTATTGTAATACCGTCTTGTTTGTACTCATATAAAAACTTTCGACACGCTGATCTCAAAAATAAAAATTTCAACTCGATTCACCATTCACCATGATTACCATTTTTACAACCCATAATGTACCCCCAAAAATTTTTTTGGGTATATTATGGGTTGTGAAAATGGTAACTATTGGGCGAATTGAGTTGGAATTTATATTTTTGGGATCAGCGTGTCGAAAGTTTTTATATGAGTACAAACAAGACGGTATTACAATAAATATATAAAAAAGACCCCCCAAAGGTTTTGGGGTATATTTTAGTTGTAAAAATGGTAACAATTGGATGAATCGAGTTGAAATTTATATTTTTGGGATCAGCGTGTCTAAAGCTTTTATATGATTACAAACAAGACGGTATTACAATAAATATATAAAAAAGACCCCCTAAAAATTTTTGGGGGTACATTATGGCTTGTAAAAATGATAACCATTGAGTGAATCGAGTTGAAATTTTTATTTTTGAGATCAGCGTGTCGAAAGCTTTTATATGAGTACAAACAAGACGGTATTACAATAAATATATAAAAAAGACTCCACCAAAAATTTTTGGGGTATATTTTGGTTGTAAAAATGGTAACCATTAGGTGAATCGAGTTGAAATTTATATTTTTGGGATCAGCGTGTTGAGAGCTTTGATATGAGTATAAACATGACGGTATTATAATAAAATCACCTCTTGAGAATTTTAGGGGGTACATTGATGGGTGAAAAAATGGGTAACCACTGAAGAAAATTAAAACAACTATTTATTTTTAAAATAAATAGTTGTTAATAAATAAATATTTTTAAAATAAACAGTGCGTCGAGAGCTTTCATATGAGTATAAACATGTCACTTAAAATGAAAAAAATGGCAAAATTACCAATTTTAAAATTTGGGGGTATTTGGGGGTATGAAATCGGGTAACCATAAAAAATCTTAATCTAAAACTAATATTTTTTAAATCAGCACGCATAGAGCTTTCAAACGAATCTAAACACGGCTTATAAATAATAAAAACAAAAAAATCACCCCTTACTAATTTTGACAAAGGGGTCTGTATTTTGGTTACCCGACCGTTTAGAGCAAATTGTTTTATATTTTTAAAATCAGCACGCCGAGAGCTTTAAAATGATATATTACTCGCCTATGTAGAGGGGCTGTGTCAAAAGTTTATTTTTAGGGGTCAGTCATTGCAGTGCTTCAGGGCATCAAGATTTTTTTTGGGACCAACACCAAAAGGACAAAATTCCCAAAAACCCCCGGCCATGTGGCTTTAACAGTTTTTGAGCATGATGCCAAAATATGCATAATGTGTCCGCCATACAAAGTTATTTAGCAAAAATCGTGAAATTGACCCCCTTTAACCTCTCGGGGTACCCGACCCAGGTAGGTTACCCCTAAAAAATTATATATTTTTGAGCTCAGAAAAGTATGGCAATCTGCAAAAAAAAATTTCAGACGTAAAGACCCATACGGTAAAAAGTTAGAAATTTGGCCGAAAAAAATCGACCGTGAATTTTGGCAATTTTGGGGCTAATCCCCCAAAATTTTTGAAAAAATTTTCTTTTCAGGAGATAGACAAACGTACAAGGATCTTAACGCGAGATATTTGCATAATGATCGCGGCGCGTTCAAAAGTTATAAGACCGCAAACAAAAAATTTTTTGTCAAATTTTTTCCAGTTTCGCTAATTATGAAAGAGAGAGTAGTCCAAATAATATATAAATTTTTGACTAAAATCACTAATTAAAATAATTTATTTGGATTGTATTATTTTTTCGTCAAACCTATACTGCAACCAACTAAATTATATTTTTAGTCTTTTGCACAAAGGATTGATAAGTGTGATAAAATTTCAAAAAATATATAAAATGTTTACGAAGCTCTAAGATGGTATATGCATCGTTTAATGTTTTTTTTTTATTTTCAATGTGTGGTGTAAACTAGAATTTTTATTGTGTATTTTAAATTTTTCGTTATTAGTTGAAGCTGTAAACGTAGCTTTGTTAATTAATGATTCCATCCATGCCATGCTTTTTGATTCCCATTTAAGGTTTCCAATGCATGGAAACATGACTGAAACAATTTTTTATCTAAATCAAAAGGCCATATTCTGCTGATGACAAAAAACACCTTATTTTAAGCTTGATTAGTGAGTTCTGGTGGGGCACAAACATGGCTGGCATAAATTTATAAGTCAAAAAAATTACTATTTCAAATTTGATAATATTGCAAACTAATATAACTAATATAAAAATTATATA
>JASAMX010016074.1:0-30705 GCA_030248175.1 Microlaimidae sp. YZB2_3
TATTTAAAAAACAAGTATCAATTTTATTTTTTATAAATCACACAATTTCACATAAAAATAAAATAACATAACAAATAAAAAGCTCACGACAGTCATTTACATATAATTAGCTCTCATTTGAGCTATCAAACGTCGTATTCCGTCCAGGATTACCAAAGATATAGTCCAAAATTAAAAATTCCCAATTGGAAAAGTGCGAAATTAAATGACGTACCCTATTTGCTTGGATTTTATATTCTTGCGTTTATTTTTAGGTGAATATAGGCACCTTGCACTGGAACTCGGTTTATACATGAAGTATGCAATAAACATAGCGAGTCACCATAATGGATAATTACCGTATCTGCTACTTATCTTTTGTAGTATGCAGATCAACCCTCGAAAGCGCGCGAAATTTCGATCGGTTGATCTGAATACTACAAAAGATAAGTAGGAGATACGGTAATTATCCATTGTGGTGACACTTATGTATATTGCATACTACAAGGATAAACAGAGTTCCAGTGCAAGGTACCTATTGGAAATTGTTTTTAAATTTTGTTACGTTAAAAAAATTGAAACTGATGTCTAGTCTTTATTTTAGAATTTTTAAGGTTATTGTAAATCTACACAATAGTATTCGTAAAATTTAAAAAAAAACCTGCGGAGTCAGTCCAGTTTTTTTGAACCCAATATTTTGGATCCAGCGAAAAGACACCAAACGTGAATTTTTAAAACAAAAAGTTAATAATGAACTGTTTATATTTAATTTGAAAAAAAGTTTTCGCATAATGCTAAATAACACTAATACTAATTTTTAAATAAAATATTTTGCTTTGAAATTTTACTATCTCTGTGCGAGTTTAATACTGAAAACCCGCCATTTTCTGCTATTTTTGGGTGCACCAATTTTTAACAGTGTTAGCGTTTTGCAGTGCATATTGGAAATTTCCTTCCACTTTTGCAAGTAAATGCGATACGCTGAAAAACAATTGTGACTGCAAAAAATCTCTTCGCAAGAAAAAAGTCGCGAACGTTTAAAATGTTGCATTTTTTTCTTCCATAATTTTATTCAAAACCCTAGTGTATAATCAAAAATTTTTTTTGGTTATATTATGTTTTTGATAAATCTCGAAAATTTATAAAAAGTAGTGCAAAATACGAAAATAATTACACTGAAAAAGTTAACGTGACGTTAATTTTATAATTTTTGGCTAAAATTAAATAATTTGATTAAAATCATTAAAACAAACTCAACTTGAAACAGCTAGAAAGCAAGTAATCTTATGTATTCACAATATAATATTTTACTTTTTACAACTTAAAAAAGTGTTTATTTAATTTAGAAAAATTGACAATAAAATTTTAAAAATGCTCTTATTTTTTAAAACAAAAAGGTGCGTGTTAATCCTTTTTATATGTTAAAACTAAAAAATGTTGAATAGTGGTGTGTAAATGAAATTCGAGTAAAAGTTCTTTTTTAAAATAACATTCAAGCAAGACTAGTAGTCTTAACTTTTTCGGTTCAATTTCGTCAATTAGGTACCAACATATTTAAATTAAAAATATTAATATGAAGAGAATTTGTTATTGTAAAATATTTTGTTACTTAAACCCAGTTTTGATTTTAGTTTCTTTACCACGTTTTGCTTTACTGATCAAAACATGCTCCTTGTAAGTATTTCAACTCTTCCTCTACATATTTGTAAAGCATTCTTTAACAGTAACTTAAATGGTTTGCTCTATTTGTAAAGCATTTTTTAAAAGTAACATAAATGGTTTGCGATTAAGTATAATATTGCTTTAAACAAGAATATACTGCTAATAATTACGTGAAAATGTACATATATTATGTAAATAAAATAATAATTTAGGTTTAGAAAAATCGAAATATGAAAATAAAAATTTTGTTCTGCTTAGAAAAAAAAACTTTTGTGTAATAAAAAATAAGTTTTTTTACTCACCCAAAGTATTTAAATTCTAAAATGTGACTATATCATTACATAAACCAAATAATTAACAGTAAAAATGTTGATTTTTATTTGAAAAAATGGCCAAAATTACCAAATTCTCTTAATTTTTCACCTGCCCCGGCCCCCGGCCCGGGCCGGCGAATAGCGCAAATTTCTCGTAGCCAGCCGGCCCCGGCATCTAGCAAAAATTCTGCCCGGGTAGATCACTACTGATCAAACTTTATGAACCGTCCATTAAAAAACTTTTAAGTCTGCCACCAAAATCCGACCTATTTAAATTCTAATGAAATTAATTCCACAAAATCTGTTTCCACGTACATATTAATGTTACCGAAAAATGTGCAACTCCTATATAAAAAAGTACGGAAAAGTAGGGCATTATAATGAGCCTCTCCATTTAAACGACACTCTCCACTATAAGGGCACAGTAGCCATTTTAATTCGGCGAGTTAAAATGGAGAAGAAGCCATTATAATAGCCATTTATATTAATATCATTTTATTTCATATATACTTTAAAAGTGTAATATAGTTCGGGCCGCATGAGTTTTTTTGTATTGGATTATTACTGTCCAACACGATTAAATCTCATGGGCCAAGACGAAGACAGTATACTACACTTGTGAGTATATATGAAGTGAAATTAAATTAATAAATGGCTATTATAATGGCTTCTTCTCCATTTTAACTAGCTGAATTAAAATGGCTACTATGCCATTATATAGGAGTTACACATTTTTCGGTATATTATATATTTTTGCTACAACTATAAACAATTTGAGAAAAACTCATTACACAAAGATATATCATTTTTCAATTAAATTAGCTAAAACCTTAAATATTTCAATTTTCATCGGAATAAATCTTTATCTCTGCATCTTCAGCTTTTTCCAAGTCCAAAAACTTAGGATATATTTCATTTGGAATAAGTTCTGCTTTCATGTGTTGTAAATAGTAACTAAAATCAAGATTTAAAGGCCAGTTCACACCGACGGATAGCGGATAGCGGATAGCAGATAGCGGATAGCGGATAGTCAGTTCACACCGGAATTACCTCGGATAGCGGATAGCGGATAGCGGATAACCGTTCATACCAGAGTAAAATAACCGCAGATAGCGGATAGCAGATAGCAGATAGCGGATAGTCAGTTCACACCGGAATTACCTCGGATAGCGGATAGCGGATAACCATTCATACCAGAGTAAAATAACCGCAGATAGCGGATAGTCAGTTCACACCGGGACAAATTGCAGATAGCGGATAGCGGATAGCGGATAGCAGATGCGGATATTGGATAGTCAGTTCACACCGGAATTGCCTCGGATAGCAGATAGCGGATAGCAAATAGCGGATAGTGCGTTCACACCGGAATTACCTCGGATAGCGGATAGCAGATAACAATGGAATCGGATAGCGAATAAGGCAAGTTGCTGCATGCAACAACTTTGTACTGCTGGCAAGCTAAATTAAAGATATTTTTTCTTTTGTTTTTTTCTTTTTATTGATTTTACAAAAATGTTTTTATAAATTTCGATTGTTTAAAGTAAAATATTTTTTGAAGTATTTTCTGAATTTTTTTTTGAAATTCAGTTGATTTCATTAAAACCAATGGTTTTTAAAAAGGTTACAAAAATCTACAATGTATTTTTTTAATTTATGTATTGGGTAAGGGTTAAAAATATATTTAATTACTATTTAAATACTAAATAAATATTAGTTTTTTAAGAGTAAGTATTTTTTTAAAAGTATCGATACTATTTTGAAAAGGTCGGTATTTTATTGGTATTGTATTCAAGTTTTTAAAAAGTATCAAATATTTTGGAGTATTCGAATACTAAAACATTTATTACATAAATTCAAGAAATACCTTGTGGTTTTTTTTAACCTTTTTAAAAACCATTGGTTTTAATGAAATCAACTGAATTTCAAAAAAAAAAATTTCAGAAAATACTTTAAAAATATTTTACTTTAAACTATTAAAATTTATAAAAATATTTTTGTAAAATCAAGAAAAAGCACAGTTTAAGCAAAAAACAAAAGAAAAAATATCTTTAATTTGGCTTGCCAGCAGTACAAAGTTGTTGCATGCAGCAACTCGCCTTATCCGCTATCCGCTATCCGCTATCTGCAATTTGTCCCGGTGTGAACTGACTATCCGCTATCCGCTATCTGCTATCCGCTATCTGCGGTTATTTTACTCTGGTATGAACGGTTATCCGCTATCCGCTATCCGAGGTAATTCCGGTGTGAACTGACTATCCGCTATCCGCTATCTGCTATCCGCTATCTGCGGTTATTTTACTCTGGTGTGAACGGTTCCACTCCTCACCTCTCCGAGGAGACGACTCCTCCCTCCTGCGCTGCCTGCTGCCTAAGAAAAACCTGGCTTTTCTATTTTATTTCCTATTTACAACACAGAAAGCAGAACATTCCAAAAATATCCCAATTCAAAATTCCAAAAAAGCAAACGCAGAAATAAAGATTTCCTCCGATCAAATAGTTTAGCTAATTAAAGAAAAAGATATATCTAGATTTTTATTATAGTCAAAAATTATAATATATACCGAAAAATTCTAACTCCTCACAAGTAGCCATAATCAGCTAGTAAAAAAAAAAAGAAGCCAATAAAGCCATAAATAATCACTAAATACTCACAAGAAACTGTCCCAGGCCCAAGAGATACCGGACAAAAACCAACACAAAAAACTCAGCGGCCCGAACGAACGCTAATATATAAAAAAATAAAAATATCAATAAAGCAAAAGCCTCTCATAAGATTTCGCAAACTAAAAGCTACTTGGAGAGGCTAAATGGAGGGCTCAATAAGCCTCTTCACAATAAGACGCGCATTTCGCAGCAAATAAACAAACAAAAAAAACAAAAAAATAGCGAGCAACTAAAAAAGACATCCAATCAAACGCAAAAAGTCCGGCAATCAGCCAAACAAAAAAACATTCGCCGGCCCCAATAATTCGCCTTTAAAAAAATCAACATTTTACAACCATTTTTAAAATTTAATTCTTGTAAGTAAAAAAATTTATTTTATTACACAAAGTTTTTTTTTATAACAAATTTAAAAAATTTTATTTTCATATTTCGATTTTTCTAAACCTAAATTATTATTACATAATATATGTTACACATAATTCACCGTATATTCTTGTTTTAAAAACAATCTATACTTAATCGTCGCTATGTTACTTTTTAAAAATATTTTTTCAAATGAGGTGAACGGTTAAGTTATATATTTAAAGAATGCTACGAAATATAGAGGAAATTTGAAATACTTACAAGATGTTTAAAAAAATCAGTAAAGCGAAACGTGGTAAAGAAAAACTAAAATAAAACTGCGTACAAGAGTAACAAAATATTTCACAATAACAAAATCTTCTTTATATTAAATATTTTAATTAAAATATGTTGGTACCTAATTGACGAAATTTAACCCGGCGGAAGGAGATATACATCTACTTTGAATGTTATTTTAAAAAAAGGATTTTTTACTGAATTTGATTACGCGCCGCTTATTCAACATTTTTTTAGTTTCAACGTATAAAAAGGATTAGCGCGCACCTTTTTTTGTTTTAAAAAATAAGACATTTTTAAAATTTTTATGGGATTTTGTAAGAAATTAAAAAAAAACACTCTTTTTAAGTTGTAAAAGTAAATATTATATTGTGGTCGTGATTTACTCGCTTTCTGGCTGTTTCAGTTCATGTTTTAATGATTAATGCAAAATTATTTTAATTTTAGCCAGAAAATTATAAAATTAACGTAGCGTAACTTTTTTCAATGTAATTATTTTTCGTGATTTTGCATTCTCTTTTATAATTTTAAGAATTGGAAAACATAATATAACCAAAAAAAATTTTTGATTATACACTAGGATAATTAAAAAGTAGCCCGAAGCTGCAAGGTCACGTCATATAGGAAACAAATATGTGTCAATTAAGATGTAACTGTGTGCAGGATTTTTAACCCATCCTGTCGGTTGTGCGTAATAAACTTTCTCCCTAGATTATTGAGTTTTACGACTCTATATCCATAAGATTTTAACAGTAAAAACAAAGTTTTTTTGTAAAGTTGTGCTATTTAACTTACTAGCTACTAGTTAACTAGTTAATTAGTGCATTTTTTGGGCCAGTTAACTTACTAGTTGATAATTTTGAGCAATTAACTTACTAGTTAATTTACTAGCTTACATTTTTGACCAATTAACTTCCTAAATAACTTACTAGTTTATAATTTTAAGCAATTAACTTACTAGTTAAGTAGCTAGTTACCTGGAAAACATTAGTTATTTCAACTAGTTAAAACATTTTTTGATAAAAATAAAATTTATTCTGTCATTATTTTTCGATTTTTACCGCAGCTGGCTAAAAGTTTATAATTTTTATATTAGATAATAAACAATGTCCATATGGTATGATTTTACTATATTTTACAGGGAATAGCAGAAATTCAGGAAAAAATTACTGTATTTTAAAAAAAAGTAAATTATTCCACTAAAATCAAGAAATATACACAAAAATACGATATCATATCTTTAATTAAACAATAAGAGCGCACTATATTGGCAAATTTGACAATTAAAATAAAATAAAATAAGCAAAATAAAACCTATCTTTTACTGTGTTTCAGCTATTAAACAAATACCGCTAATAATAGCAACAAAAAAATTTTAACTCAAATGCATAAGTAAACCTGCCCACAATCGAGGCAATTGATCTCGTTATTAAACTCTTTTTTTAACAGGGCCTGTTTTCTTACTGGGGCTGACTTTGGTTGACTTATATCTGGCTGACCTCGTAAATTTGTAAGTAGAAGTCACAATTATGCAGTTATGAAGTTTAAAAAAACTAATTGTAAAACGGATTTTTTTTATTTTGCGCTTTCTTCACGAAATATATAAATTTTAGTGAGCTTTAGCCTATAAAAAGAATTTTTTTTCCAAATTTAGTAGTTTGATAAAGAAAACAATTTCATCTTTAATATTAAACAGTTTTTTACTTGAAATTTTTAAATTGCTACTAAATAGACGATTTAAATTTGCTAAATAGACAATTCAATTGAGGTAAGCCAGTTTTGAGTTGCCAATAAAAAACACCTCTCATCGCAAAAAAACTTACTTCCTATGCGGGTATAGGGTGTCTTACTTAATTCTGGCCAGGTCTTAATTTCTGCCACCAATTTAGGATGTTAAAAAATTGGATTATTTTTAAAACACAAGAGAACTAGCACAAAAGTAACTGGATGAATTTTGAATAAATTGTTTTTGCAAAAGTTTTTTATTGGTGTTATTCTTCATTTTTAACATTTTAATACAAAAAGTGAAATTTTTGCACTTTTCTTCATTTTTGCTTTGTGTTTTTACTGCATCAAATTTAGAAC
The DNA here is from genome assembly GCA_030248175.1 of Microlaimidae sp. YZB2_3. Taxonomy (NCBI): domain Eukaryota; kingdom Metazoa; phylum Nematoda; class Chromadorea; order Desmodorida; family Microlaimidae; species Microlaimidae sp. YZB2_3. The sequence goes on from JASAMX010016074.1 coordinate 7,344, forward strand.
GAAGCACTATAAATATAAACTATCAAATAGCTTCTATTTAAGAGTCAAAATTGTTAATTTTTATGTTTTGATATTTCTTTAAATCACTTTGCAATGCGTTTAACTAACTGCGAATTTTTAAGATTCCGCTAATGTCGGCAACCTTAAAAATTAAGTGAAAGAACCTGTCGTTTTTTGCTGTTTTCAAATATCACCGTACTGCTGTATTTATAAAGAATATTTTTTGTTCGTTTGACTTTTCCTGACGTTTTTTCAAGCCAAACAAAAATTCAGCAAAAAATACCGGTTATTAAAACCTGTTTTCAAGGTTTTGACATAATTACTTAAAGTCTTGCTAATAAATATTAAACGGGAAAAATTAAGTTATTTGTACCAAGAACAATACCTAAGGATAAATTTGCAACCTTTAATAATTTTTATTGTTCGTTTTGGCAAAGTTATAGCCAGTTTCTTCTAGATGACCGAAATTAATGGTTCGCGCCTTAATTTTGGCAACCATAAAAAACTTTAAACCTCTATTGATCTTTAAGTTTAATAGAAATTTCAAAATTTTGCACTGTATAAACAAAAATAGCTATCGTTTAATTTTTAGACCAAATCTTGGGTCGATTGGAAAAATCAAAAAAAAAATTTTAAAAAATAAAAAAGTGGCCGAAATTAAATCAGTTACCCTATAGCTGTCGAAATACAATCGGGCTTAATTTGTAAATAACCGCGACGAAGCCTGCAGCGCCTCATATTATCACACATTTCCATGTTCATTTTCTTTTTTTTTATGTTTTTTTTTCTGAGTTTAAAATTTAAACTAAAAAATAACATTATAAGTTTTAACTGTTTAGTTAAAAAAATGGAATAAAAGTTCAATTTCTTATTATGCAGAATGCGAGCTTATTTTACGGAGGGTTCTGTCTTTTTGATAAATTAATTTAAAGTATTTCTTCGCACAAAACGAATTTCAAAAAGTTTTGTTGATTAAGTTACTCTAGTTTGCTGGTCAAACTAAAGTATAATTTTAGTAAATTTTGTGAATATTCCGTTTAGTGATGTTCCCCGAAGCTCCGTTTTTAGGAGCCCCTAAACAATTCTGGAGCTCCGGAGGTCTGCCCTATTTTTGTATTTATTTCATGAATAAGTAAAGAGAAATGTAATAAAATATATCTCGAAATTTTTTTGTATTTTAAATTTTTTTCAAAACTTTTAAAACAATGGAAATAATCTTAAAAATGTACATAAAGTAATTTAAATAAATTTCAAGCTTAAATAAGTCGAAAATCGCTTATTTAAACGACGGAACTCCGAAGCTTCCTCCGCTTTAAATGGTTGGAGCTCCAGAGCACAATATTGAAGGGTAAAAACGTGACTAATTCTGTATATCGGTTAAATAAAAGCGATCAACACAAAGACAAAAAGTTAAATAGTATTGGATTATATGTTATCAATTATAAAGACCAGTTATTTGTACCAGCTACTGGTGTCATTAGTACTAAAGCTAAGCTAAAGTGCTTTAGTACTAAAAGGTTTTTTGGGCTTAGTCTAAAGATAAGGCGCGGCTAAACTGAAATTAGCTGGCAAAAGCTCGGCAAAAGGTATGGGCCCGGCAAAACGTTAGCTTTTGCCAAGAAAATGACAAATCAGCAAAATCTTAAGTGTTCTCACCAAACCAAAAACATGATTATTTAATGAGATTTATATCAGTGAAAGGGGGAGGTAGGCTGAAGTCCACCCCTCCCACCCTTAACCTCAAAATTTTGGACCTCCCTTCTAGACCAAAATCGAGTTCTCCTCAAAACTTTTCAAATTTTTTTAACCTGACTCCCCATCAGAATTTTCAATTTGACACTTCTAAAGTATTTTGTTTTAAAAACCAGACCCATCCTGAACTTCTAGTTTTTAAAAATTTGCAAAACCATCAAGTACAAAAGGACTCCCAGGACCTCTCTCCCAGAATTAAAGATGCAGTTTACCCCGGGTAACCAACCACCCCCCTTCCTCCTTGGCTGCCAAAACTATACTCACTTGGCGTTGAGTATGCTATTTTTATTTTAAAAATAACAAAAAGTTAGTTATTTGAACAATAATACTAATTAAAATGATAAAAACGACTTTTGGTTTCAATCATAGGTGAGAAAGAGGGGGCAGGGTGGGGTCCACCCCCCCTAGCCTTGAAATTTTGGGACCCCCCCTAGACGAAAATCTAGGGGACTCCCCTCCCCCCAAATTTCCGAATTTTTTACCCCTGACCCCCCTCTAGAATTTGAAATCTGACCTCCCCTCCACCTCCCCCTCGAGAAAATTTTTGGGTACTTTTTTTATACTAAATTTTCTTCAAAAACGTTATTTTTCTTCACATATTCATGCTTTTACACCCTTTTTATACCAGAATATCGCTTTTTATTCAATAAAAATACCCCTCTAGGTTTCAAAATCTTCCACCCCGGGTCGACCCCACCTAGAAAGCTAGGGGGGGTTCGACCCCCCCTAGATTTTGAAATGTCATTTACCCGGGGTAAACACCGCCTACTCTTTTGACTGTGTTCATCTGTGGTTTCAAAGTGCTGTGGAAATGGGGTTTTACTTTTTTGTTTTTCTTATTTTTGTTTAAGCATGAGAAAGCATTTTTATAGTTTTTTGAAGTATTTTTTGAGTTTTAAAGTGCTTAATATTAAAATAATCTCATTTTTACTATTTCATATGGGCATTTTTTAAAGTTCATTATGCAGTAAGTGTGTTTTTTTAATAAAAAATATTGGTTGTTGATTAATTTTTTTTCTTTTAGATAGAAAATAATATTTTAAAAAATTAACCATTTTTAATGACTATTTAAATTTAAGGTTAAAACTGCAATATGGAGTACAAGGGCAACTTTAAAACTGTAAATTTAACGCTAAAAAAGTATTTTTTTGGGAAAAAAAACTAAAATCTGATGAAATAAAAATGTGGAAAAAATCTTTAATGTTGAGTTTTTTACTATAAACCTAAGAGTGCAATGCTAAGATTTACCTTCAAAAGAGATTTTTTTTAAAATTTTTTTAAATTTTCAAAAATTTTCTTATTTGTCAGTTTGGCAAAAGCTAAGGCTAAAGTGCTTTAGTACTAAGCCTTTTTAGGGCTTAGTACTAAAGCTAAAGCTAAACGAATTTTAGACTATTAGTACTAAAGCTAAAGCGCGGCTAAAGTGGAATTTCCCGGCAATGCACACCTGTAGTACCAGCATTGTAACACAGGAAATTAAAAAATAGGTATCGGCGGTTATATATTTCAGAATATATATATATATATATATATATATATATATATATATATATATATATATATATATATATATATATATATATATATATATATATATATATATATAAACATATTTAACCTTTTTTAGCAAATTATTGGCGAAATTTATGACTTTAAGGCGATTGAATAATACGCTTGGCATTTTTTTCCACTGACTGTTTTTATAAAAAAATTTTGTTAAAATAAAATCTGTTTTCCATGCCTTTTTTAACTAGTTCGTTTAATTAGTTGTTGAAATGGGAATAAAAAAATTCAGCTGGATAGGCAAAATTGTTAAATTATAGCTTATTTTGTCCATTGGGTGTCGAAAAAAGCCTGAAAAAACATACTATTACTGAATTGTACTGTTTTTTGCCTGTATGATTTTATAAATTAACAGTTGTTTTGATAAAAATAAAATTTGTTCTCCATGGCTTTTTTTACTACTTCGTTAAGCTAGTTCCTGACATGGGAATGAATAAATTGAACTGGACAGGCCATTAAATTTTGGCTTATTTTGTGCATCAATTGTCGATAAAAACCTAAAAATACATACTATTGACGTATTTTACATGTTTTTTAATTGCTTGGTTTTATAAATTATTATTTGGCTTTGCTAAAAATATAATTTGTTCTCCATGGTTTTTCTAGTTTAATAACTAGTTGATAGAACTAGTAAATTGAATTACTTTCTGTTTTTTTAGCGATACTGGAAAAATTTTGACAAAAAAAATTTTGTTTGCGTTCTTATCACTTTTGAACGCGCCACGATCGATATGAAAATATCTCGCGTTAAGGTCCTTGTACTTTTGGCTACCTCCTGAAAAAAATTTTTTTTTAAATTTTGGGGGGGGTAAGTTTCAAAACCCCAAAATTTATGGTTAATTTTTTTGGCCGAATTTCGAACTTTTACCATATGGGGTTTTACGTCTGAAAATTTTTGTGCAGATTGCCCATACTTTCCTGAGCTCAGAAATATATAATTTGTTAAGGAAAAAACCTACCTGGGTCAGATACCCCAAGAGGTTAAAGAGGGTCAATTTTACGATTTTTGCTAAAAATCTTTGTTATGGGGGACACATTGTGCATATTTTGGCATCATGCTCAAAAACAGTTTGCGCCAAAGGTTTGAGACCGGGGGATTTATGCGATTACGATAATTTCACGAATTTTGCTAAAAATCTTTGTATGGGGGACACATTGTGCATATTTTGACATCATGCTCAAAAACTGTTTGAGTCACAGTTTTGAGACCGAGGGGATTTATGCGGAATTTTAAGCTCTACTTTTTAGTGATAGTCCCAAAAAATTTTGATGCCCTAAGGCACTGCAATGGCTGACCCCTAAAAAAACTTTTGATACAGCCAGTAATATATCATTTTAAAGCTCTCGGCATGCTGATTTTAAAATTAAAAAAAAATTGCTCTAAACGGTTGGGTAACCAAAATACAGACCCTTTTGTACCCCCAAAATTAGTAAGGGTTATTTTTTAGTTTTTATTATTTATAAACCGTTTTTATAATTGTTTTAAAGTTCTATGCGTGCTGATTTAAAAAATATTAATTTTAGGCTAAAATTTTTTATGGTTATCCGGTTACGTACTCCCAAATGCCCCCAAATTTGAAAAACGGTAATTTTGTCATTTTTTTTATTTTAAGTGACATGTTTATATTCATATAAAAGCTCTCAACGCACTGATTTAAAAAATTTATAGTTTTTTCAAATTTTCTTCAGTAACTATCTAATTTTTCACCTGTCAATGTACCCCCTAAATTTCTTAAGAGATGAGTTTTTTATAATACCGTCATGTTTGTACTGATATCAAAGCTCTCGACACGCTGATGTCAAAAAAATTATTTTTAACTCGATTCACTCAATGGTTACTATTTTTACAACCCACAACGTACCCCCAAAATTTTTAGGTGATCATTTTTATATATTTATTATAATACCGTCTTGTTTGTACTCATATCAAAGCTATAGACACGCTTATCTCAAAAATATTAATTTCAACTCGATTCACCCAATGGTTACAATTTTTACAACCCATAATGTACTCCCAAAAATTTTCAGAGGGTACATCATAGGTTGTAAAAATGGTAACCATTGGGTAAATCGAGTTTAAATTTATATTTTTGAGATCAGCGTGTCCAAAGCTTTGATATGAGTACAAACAAGACGGAATCATAATAAATATATAAAAATGACCCCCTAAAAAATTTTGGAGGTACATTGTGGGTTGTAAAAATGGTAACCATTGAGTGAATCGAGTTAAAAATAGTTTTTTTGACATCAGCGTGTCAAATGAGCTTTGATATGAGTACAAACATGATGGTAATATAATAAAATCACATCTTAAGAATTTTAGGGCGTATATTGATGGGTGCAAAATTAGGTAACCACTAAAGAAAATTTAAAAACTATATATTTTTGAAATAAATGCGTCGAGAGCTTTTATATGAGTCACTTAAAATGAAAAAAGAGCAAAATTACCATTTTTCAAATTTGGGGGTATTAGGGGGTATGTAACAGGGTAACCATAAAAAATTTTAGCCTAAAATTAACATTTTTGAAATCAGCACACATAGAGCTTTCAAACGAATATAAACACAACTTATAAATAATAAAAACAAAAAAAATCGCCCTTTACTATGTTGGGCGTACAAAGGGGTACAAATTTTTTTATATTTTTGAAATGATCACGCCGAGAGTTTTAAAATAATATATTATTCGCCTATGTAAAGGATTTGTGTCAAAAGTTTTATTTTTAGAGGTAACCCATTGCAGTGCCTTAGGGCATCAAAAAAATTTTGGGACTATCACCAAAATTCCGCATAAATCCCGGTATCAAACCTGTGGCTCAAACAGTTTTTGAGCATGATGCCAAAATATGCACAATGTGTCCCCCATAACAAAGATTTTTATCAAAAATCGTTAAATTGACCCTCTTTAACCTCTTGGAGTACCTGACCCAGGTAGGTTACCCCTAACAAATTATATATTTTTAAGCTCAGAAAGTTATGGGCAATCTGCACAAAAATTTCCAGACGTAAAAGCCCATATGGTAAAAAGTAGAAAATTTGGCCAAAAAAAATTGACCGTAAATTTCTGGGGTTTTGGGGCTAACCCCCCTAAATTTTGAAAAAAAATTTTTTTTTCATGAGGTAGCTAAAAGTACAAGGACCTTAACGCGAGATATTTGTATATTGACCTTGGCGCGTTCAAAAGTTATAAAAGAGCAAACAAAAATTTTTTGTCAAAATTTTTCCAGTATTGCTAAAAAATTCGCATGCAATACAACCTGAAGATATTTTGTTTTAAGGTAGAGTTCACAGTTTTTTTTTGACGACAGATCTTTTTGAATTACATCTTGCTATACGTGGTTTGACCTGCTGATTCAATTTTTGACATTCATTTTTCTGTAAAAACATGTTATCGTCCACAACCATTAAATAACATCAATAAAATACATGTAAAAAATACAAAACATTAATAAAGTTTATACCAAAAATATTATATTTTTTCATTTTTTATTTAGCGTATCTTAAATAATAAAACATTTTTTTAAATTAAAAAGCTAAAAATTAAAAAAAAAATTTTTTTTCGGCGTTAAAAATATGGTTGAGCGACTAATCAAACCCATGGATCCGAGAATCCGAGCGCGACGTACTAACCACTCGGCTACTGGGTCAGCTGGAATATTCAATTAAAAGAAACTTTTAAAGGAATGGTTCAAAATGTAGTTTCTCAGCGTCAATTAAAAATAATTGATTTGTTATTGTTAAAGAAAAGTTTGGAAATAGTTAGAGATAGGCTTTTACATTTTTTTGATTATAAACGATTAAAAAGGACTTCAGAATTTTTTTAATTTTATATTTTTGTAAAAAAAGTCTTTTTTGCAATTTAAAAAAAATTCTGAGATCATTTTGAACCCAAACCACCTCTGAAAGTTGCCCCCTACATTACCCTAATTTATTATAAAATTTCGACCAAAAATAAAAAATCAATTTTTTTTAAATGGCTTATTGTGGTTTTTAGAGGTAGAATCCATATACATCTTTTGCGAACTGGACAAACTTTTCGGTGATGTTTTTATAACCACTGGATAGCACAGATTCTTAATTTTTTATAGCACCCCACTTTTATAGGCCAAAAATTAATATTTATAATGATATGTGACTGGTAGTCCAAGTGGTCAAAACTGTGAAGTTCTACCTTAAATGCAAAATAAATCAATTTTATATGGTTTTCAATAATTAAAAAAAACATACATAATTTTTAATAAAAAACTTTGACAGTAAATCTGTTATTCAAAAGATTGAATAAAGAAAAGTAAAATTTAAATCAAAATTGTAAAACACCTATAGTACAAAATTGTATATCGTTTGCTTTAAAAAAATATAGTTTTCAAAAAAAATCCACTTTTTTCATTTGCATAATTGAGATTCGAATTTTTTTTTTGGAAGTTAAATTTTGTTTCATTTTTTTTACTTAAATATTGTATTCTTAATTGAGTTTAGAATAAACAGGGCACCTTGAGCTATCAATTTGTTAGGGGGGAATGGTGAACTTAGATCCAAAAGTGTAAACTCACTGAAATCTATTCCTTCGCCTAAACCGAATCCTAAACCAAACACCAAAACATTTTTCACTTTCCTCTTCAAGTTTCTATTTTCGCGGCTCCAAGGTCCAAAAACTTTCCAAAATGCTTAAAATTCATTTTCACAGCGCTAAAAACTCCGGACCATTAAATTGATTTAAATCGCGTTTTTAAATTATATCTTTTGTGTTCAAAGGAGCATCACTGACAACACAGAGTGCCAAGTTGACATTAAAAAAACAATTTTTATGACATTTATAACAAACTTCCCTGGCGTTACAAACTTCATGTCTTAAAGGTTACTTTGCAAAATGTTCAAATTTGTTGGGTAAAAAATTGGGTGAGCTTTTTTGCATATACCAAAATCTATGTTTTTGATTTTTCTTTTTACTATTAATATGACAAATAAAAAAATTATTCAGAATGACAACAAAAAACCTTTGGCAATTAAGATCAGCTGGTTTTTATTCAAGGTTTTAACTTCCCCTTTAAATCCCAAAAGCGCTAAGTCTCCACTGTTTATATTGTTAAAAAAATTTTTAAAAATTTCGGTTTTATAAAAATAAAAAAAGCGGTTTTCAAAAATTGATATGAGTATGTTTTTTTAAATTCCATTCTTTCTTACTTGTCTATATATATTTTTTTTCAAATGCCCAAAGTGAAGTTGAATACATTAGTTATATAATTTTCATGTAAATCAGCTATTTTATTCGAATGTCGGTATGATATTTAATTAACAATGTTTCTCGATTACCCTTTTTTGTCAAATTTAGTTAAATAAATAGTGTATTAGTTAAAATAAAAGCCAAAATATCTATTAGATTTTTGAAAAATTAACTTATTTGTTTAAAATTTTAGAAAATTAACTTACTAGTTAAAAATTTTAAAAATTAACATACTAAAGGGAAACTCAACGGTATTGTATTGTATTATAAATTATTGTATATTTCCATATACAATATTTTAAATACATCTGAATTTTTACAAAAAGAATGCGTTTACAATGTCCAACGTAAGCAAACAAAACACACCGTGGCTGGTGTTTGGTAAAAAACCAAAATTATCTGAAATAACCAAGCGATATGCTTGCTAATATCTGGACAACCGCTGAAAATGAATTTTTTTGTAATACGATTTTTTACTCGGTGAAACCTGACGCATCGATTGATACAAAATCCAAGCGAAAAAAAATGCGCCATGATTTAGTATACCGCACCTTTAAATAAAAAAGTGTCAATTGTACTATTTTAAAATAAATTATATCGCCAGTTTTTTAGCAAAAAACACAAAAAAATATAATTTTATAAAATACCTGTTAGTTTTTTTTTTGATTTCCACGTTTCACAAACAATGGGTAACAATGGTTTTTTTTTAAAAAAACACTAATATTTAGAGAAATAACTCATTAAAATCAAAATAATTCCGAGTGTTAAAATAAAGTTAAAAATACGGCGCCTGTTTTTTGTATATTTTCATAACAAAACCTTTTGCAGCGAAGAAGGCATTGTTCAAGAATAAAATTCTCAAAAATCCCTATTTCGATCTTTTTTAAATGTTCTAATGTTATTTGTACAAAAAAAATAGTTACAAATTTTTGAAGCGCAGAAAGAAATTTTGCCAAAAACCAGTTGGAATCAAATACCAAAATTATTTACTGCATTTTTAAGTGGTTATCCTTAAACACAACATCGTTTTGTAAAAAATTTAGTTTTTTTTTCAATAGAAGTGCAAAACCAACAGAAAAAAAACCATATGTAAAACCTGGTTGTGAGATCACCTGGTTATAGAAAACCAAGATTATTTCTATATCAAGTTCTCCAAGAATTGTTTGGGCAGTTTTTTTAAAATGTAAAACACATAACATTTTGTTTTTATAATATGTAAGAAACGTAATTCGAATTTTATTAGTATGTTTTAGTAAGTTTTTGTAATTAAGTTAGTCCAGACTCAAAAAATTAGACAATAAAAACAAACAAAATAATAATTAGTAACAAAATGTAAACACTATTTTCATTAGTAACAAGTGGCTAAAAAACGTTAACCGGTTTTATTTTTGTAAATAAACTTAAAAGTAAAAATTTTCGTTCAATGCTAAAATTTTATGTTTTGCCAACAAAGCGATAAATTTTAACAAGCCTTCTGACTTTATAACTGTTGCCACTATATGGCGAAAACGATAAATAAAACGTGGTCCTCAAAAAAATCTTAAATATTTAATCATAATTTACAAAATTTTTCACAATTTTTGTATAGCAAAATTTTTAAAAAATACTTTTATAGACGACAATTAAACGAGGTTCCCTCTGTTAATTTTAAAAAAATATATCAAACACTTAAGAATTTTTAAAAGTTTAAAATGTCTTATAGTTGTTTTCACAATATGTTAAAGGTCTTAAAACGTTAATGTTAAAAATATTATTTTGACTCGATTTATCCAATGGTTTTTATTTGTACAAGCCACATTGTACCCCCTAAAAATTCTATGAGTAAATTGTGTGGCTGTAAAAATGGTTGATCATTTAGTGTATCCAGATAAAAAAAATTTTATGGTAAGCGTGTTGAGAGATTTAATAGAAGTATAAACACAAAAGTTGAGAGACATAGTTATTTGTTTTTGTGAGTACAAATGGGAAAACATGTTTACAAGTAAGAAAACACTTAAAAAAACATTTTTTAGCTGCCAAAAATTTTTTGCAAAATTTTTTTTCAAAACCATCAAACATGTAAAATTTATCACATATGACAAATTTCGATATATTGTTTGTGTAAAAAAACCTAATATTAAGCTTTCAACAAACTGTCAAAAATGAAAAATTTAAAATTTGGAAGTATTCCAAGCCTGTATGCTGGTAGCAGCAAACTTTTAATTTAATAACTTTTCTAAAATTTTCACTAATTTACACAATCAAAATACTCTCTGGTACATTTTACTGGTTTCAAAAACCACTATTTGTTGTTACTTATTAAAACAATGCATATTTACTGGTTTTTAACTCAATAAATACTTGTTTCAATGAAAACCAGTATTACGCGACTGCAACTTGAGAAACCAGTGACCGATTTACTACATTGTTTCAAAACCATGCAATTTTTGCTATATGTAATTCAATATGTACTGCAAAACAAGTAAGCTTGAATTGTTGACAACATTGTAATATTATAAAACTATGTTGAATCGTAGAGAGTTGAGTTTTTTGTTAAAATTAAAAATTTTACAAAGCTGCAAAATTAATGCTTGGAGATTTTTGTTAAAATTGAAAATTTAAATGAAACTGAAAACTAATGGCAAAAATATTATGTTTACACTGGCTTAAACTCTCTAGTTTATAGCTATTTTTATTTTGTTCCTACTGTGGAATTAGTGTTTTTGCAACATTTGTTTCACGCATTGAGAAAATCTTCCAAATTCTACTAACAAATTCAAAAACGTAAAAAAAGAAATTGTATGGATGTAAGAATTTTTTATTAATATTTCAAATTAACTTTTTTTATTTTAGAATTATAGGAAAACTAACTTAATTTTGAGTAGATTTGATTTTTTTTTCATTTGTTTTGGGATTAGCTGTACAATAAAGCGCTGCCACGTGACAGATGTCTTATGTAGTTCTGATTAGTTACGTATTGCTCTATAGATTTTCCCGGGGGAAATAAAAATCTTGATAAAGCAATAGCAACAAATGTTAAAACGATTATTGTCCACATAATAATATACAAAAGCTTTCGACCTGCTCTTCGATCATCCTCAGTTGTACTAAATTACAAGAAAAAATACAAAAACATTTTTAAAAAAGTAACTAATACCAAAATTTTGCAACTAATATTGGAATTTACAATACAATTAAGAAAAATCTAAATAAATAAAAATGTAAGAAAATACTATAAAAACTTTAGAAAAAGCAAATTACAAATAAAAGATAAAATATACTAAGTTAGATTAGAAGTAGAAATAAAAAATTTGAAATTTGACTAATAGAAAATAGAAGTAAGCTAAATATAATTTAAATACATAAAACGCTATATGAATTTTCGAAACAAATAAGTCAAAAGATCCTAGTATATAAGAAATAATCAAATTAAAAATTACTACAAAACTTAGAATAAGTAAATTACAAAAAAAATAAAGATAATAAAACGATAAAACATTATAATTTTACTAGCAGAAGAATACAAAAAAATGAAAACACAGAAGAATACGGAAAATGAAAAACTAGTGCAAATAAAACTGCGCGCACTTAAACATACATATACATACAAAACAAGAACCTGGCAATTAACAAAATACACTTAAAACATCGAACAATACAAAAGAAATAAAAATGTTTAAAACCCGTGATTACAAATTAAAATAAAAATAACTCAGTGCTTTGAACATTTTTATTTAAAACTGGCTTGTTCCTATCTATACAAATCGATTCTTTTATCTTCAAACAAAAATCTTTGGACGCGGAAGCAATTACATAAAAGTCAGTAAAACGAAACTGATCAACTAATTTATCACAATTTAAAACATGATCATAGATAGGTGAAAAATTGGGAGCAATATTTTTATTAGTTTTGGATGAAATACCTATATGTTCCGAAATTCTAATGCCCAAGTGGCGGGTAGTGCATCGCTATAAATGGTTTTACAGCCACTACACGAAAATTTATATACGACATTAGAACGCAGTTTCATAGGTATTTTATCCTTAAATATAAAACAGTCAGATAAACGCTTAGTAGAAACAGCTATAGATTTGAAAAAGTGACGATTTCGCGCTTGTCAAAGATTGCTGTGAGTATAATATAATTTTTTTAATTGTCATTTCATCAGATTGAAAAAAAATGCAATTTAATGCAATGTAATTAAAAAAATGCTATGTAATTAATTAAAGGTATAAATAAATTATTATCATGTGGTGGAAATTTTTGGCTCACCTTCAAAAGAGTCCCGGCACAAAAGAGTCCTGAAAAAAATCACAGCTGGCACAAAAGAGTCCTGGCACAAAAGAGTCCCGGCACAAAAAAGTCCTGAAGAAAATACGTTCATGCGCCCAAGCGCTTCGAGCGCTGCGGTCAGCACAAAAGACTCCTGGCATAAAATCAATTTTTCACAGCTGACAAATTAAATTTAAGAAATACTAAAAGTTGGCAAAAAATACAGAAACCTGTAGTGGTCAGGAGGTATAACAATATTTGGTTGTTTTTTACTCGCTATTTGGTTAAAAATCAGCAAATGGGCGGAGAGTGTGTCTTTTTGTGTTTTTTGTTTGTTTTTTTTAATGTGTAGTTGTGCGCAATGGTACGCAAAAAGTCCCAGTGGTCTGGTCATTTTGTTGTCTGACATTTATGGTCGTTCTTACAATTACGAGTAAAACACTTGTTTGACAAAAATTAAAATATTTTAACAATGAACAAAAAATTTAGGCTAACTAAAATCATTGTTTAGACATGATTTTGTTTTATATACACTTAATTATGTCAAAAACACTAATCAATATTATATAATTTATACCCAAATACAACAATGATTTTTTTCTTATTTTTTAAACGCTTTACAAAGCTTTAAGTGTTTCAATAACTAAATAATAAAAATACTTGAAAACATTAATTTTTTATCTGCAAAATTCTTCACACAACTTTTTAAGAGGCTAATTAAAAAAACAAGTAAAAAACTGGAAGGCAGCTAAGGTGTGAACATTGTATGTTAGCTGTGAAAAATAGATTTTATGCCAGGACTCTTTTGTGCCGAACTCAGCGCTCGCAGCGCTTGGGCACATGAACGCATTTTCTCCAGGACTCTTTTGTGCCGGGACTCTTTTGTGCCAGCTGCAGTTTTTTTCAGGACTCTTTTGTGCCGGGACTCTTTTGTGCCGGACCCGAAATTTTTATCTAGTGGGCAGATGAAAAAATCAAATACAAATTTTTTATGGTGTATAATATTCATCTCAGACTAGTCCACATTTTCTCCGTCTAAACACACGCCCGGGGGAGAAATCGCCCCTTTTTTCTGCTCTATTCTTAGAGAATTTTTCAAGGTTAGTAATGTAACTATGATACTGACGGTTTTTAGCATAAACTTTGACTTTGAAAGTAAATTGATTAAAAAAATTTAAATTTTTTAAATTTAAAATTTAAATTAAAAAAGTTTCTTTTTCTACCATTTTTTTTTTAAATTTTACAGACTAAACTATAAATAAAAGATAGCACCATTCTAATTGTGTATAATGTAGTTGAAGGAAATGGTGCAGATTTTATTTCAAACTGACATGTTTTGGACTAATTCCTTAGTCTCTTTTCAAGGCTATTTTAAATTTGTTAGGATCGCAAAACCTAATTTAAATAAATTAAAAAATATAATTTTAATTTTAAATTAATTAGTAAAAATATATTTTGATTTTAAATTGACTAGTAAAAACAATTATAATATAAATCAGATTAGTTTAAGCTCTCAAGTATGTAAAAAAATCATATGGACTGGTGATAAATCTCAAATTTTAAAAGGTTATATCTTAATAAGGGAAAGGAGAATATATACAGGACATATATCCTAGCATAGCTAAGACTTTTGGCTGTCCTTTAAAAAGTTTAAAAAAGTTTTTTATCAAGAACGTTATTACTACGTTTGATGCGGTAAAAAATATTTTTTCAAAAAAGAATCAATTTTTTATTAGTACGAGATGATAAACTCCACTTGGCACGTTGTTAAAAAATTTCTGTTCCGAGTTTTCCCAAAACTTTGCGCGAAATTCTAACAGTTTAAGCGAAATCGCCCAATTGTTTTATGATGTCTATAATACGTGCGGTTTTTGCAATTTTTGCGAATTAATAAAAACCGCGGTTCGGAAAATGTTTCAAACGCTTACTGCTCGACGTTTATAATATTTTTGCACATATTGTTATATATTAAATGTTCGCTATATTTTACCTTATTTCTAATTTCTAGCTTTATTTTTTAATGTTTTGAAAAAGCTTTAATTTAAAAATTTTTTGCTGTCACTCTAAAGGCTTGGAATGCTTCCAAGATTTATATGCGTCGTTTTTGACAGTTTGTTTGCAGCTTAATATTAGGCCTTTTTTATACAGACCACATATTAAAAAATCACAATGGGGCTTAGATTATATTCTTTACAGTTCTGGGAAAAAATTCTAACAACAAAAATGTCATTTGCGTTTGGCCTTATAAAAAAATTCTGAGGGCTCAACAACCAAAAAAAAATAAAAAAAAAAACAGTGCATATCTAATATTATAACAATATAAGCAAAATATTACACACGTATAGCAGTATGTTTTTTTAAAATTTCCGAACTGCTGTGTTAAATAATTTGCGAAAACCGCGCGCATTCAAGACATCATTTTAGAAATTTCGCTCAAATTTTTAGGAAACATTCGGAAAAGTATGTTTGAATGAACAAGTGTTTCTTATCCCAAAAAGTGGTGTTTTTTATCTCGTACTAATAAAAAATTTTTACTTTTTTTGACCAGTTTTTTCATCGCATCGGCTGAAGTTACAAATAGACAATATTTTTAACCTTTGATAGCCATAGATAACCTTTTGATAACCATTGATAGAAGATAGCCAAGAGTTTGGTCTAGTATATATGTTCCGTACATATTCTCTATTTTGTTATTGACATATCACGTTTCAAGGTTCGAGTTTTGTCGTCAATCCACATCATTTTTGTAATATCTATACATAGTTATTTCAAGTTAATTTGTGGTCTCTGCTGCTCAATGTTAGTTATGTTAGTATTAATCAGGAATATACTCCTCTTATATACGAGACACAATTTGTTATTTCATATTGAATAAAACATATTTGAAAGATTAAAAAAGGTTGAAAGAATTCGAATTCAGTTATACATAGGATTTAATTTTTTTTCGTTTTTGTAGATATATATATATATATATATATATATATATATATATATATATATATATATATATATATATATATATATATATATATATATATATATAGTCAAGCAAATAATAAAACTAGTAGTGAACCTAATTATAAAATAAAAAAACCACCGCATGAGACAAAGCTGTGTGTTTAATATGTAAAGAGCATTTATCATTTTCAACGAGATTTTACTTAAGTTAATTTTACGAATTTTTTCGTTCAATCAACTAATATTATAGCAAAACTTTTTTTACCTAGTTATTTCTTTGATTTAATCAAAATGTGATTTACGACTTTTTTTTTCAACGAATTTTTTAGGGCCACTTTTTAGAGAGTAAATGTTGTTAATTGATGACGGATCACGTACAAATCAGAAACCTCTTATTTATTCAATAAACGTTTTATCTCTTATTTTATCGCAATGGAATTTTTTTAAAACTTAAAGTTTGTATAATTTCCCTTTTCATTAGTATCAAATCAGTAATTTTTTAGATGCCAAAAATTTTCACACTAGAATTTCAAACGAATTCTGGATTTTATAGGTTTTTGATCAATTTTTTTAAAATTAAAACAATTGATTTTTTACAAATTTTAGTGTCAAAAATTTTTTTTCTCGCGGTGTTTTTATTTTTATTGACAGACTGAGTACTATTGCATAGATAATTTGCAACAAAGATAAATTTAACTACCCAAATTTTAAACATAATAAAGAATTAATTTAGATGGCTTCTTGTGTGCTGTATCTATTTATGGAGATTTCGAAAGAAAAAAATTGACAAATAAAAAAGTGCATTTTTTGCTCTTCACCCAAAATTTTTTTTTAGAATCAACCCTAAAAGCTTTTAGAGCAGTGTTAAAAAGTACGTACAATTGATATATAATTAGTTTATCTTTATCCTATGCCTAAATAAATGTTTTTAAAACATGGCAAAATTATCATCAAAAATGTCAATAAAAAAAAATCCAGCAATGGAATCTCGCTCAAATTTTCAGGAAATAAATTTGCCTTGAGTAACAGCATACCAAACGTCATTTCTTATCTTCTACTAATAAAAAAGTTTGTTGTTTATTCACCATGTTTTTTTCAATGTATCTCGGTAGTGATAACATCATAAATGTTTGTATCTGCTAGACAAGGAGTTCGAGTTTTGTCGTCTGTGCTAATTTTACTAAAAAATATATGTTTTGTTTTGTACCAAAACTAACTGGAGCATCAGAAATCCTAACAAATGCCAAATTTAGCTAAAAAAATATAGTAAATAAATTTAATTTTTTTTAAGTTTGGAAACAATAGTTAAAAACCGAAACCCACTAGAGTTTACAAATAATAATCAAATGTAATAACTTAATATAATTTAATTCAAACTTAATTTTTCCGCTGTCAGCAGGATGCTAGATTTTAACCTCACAAATCTTCAAAAGTTCTTGTGTTCTAGTTTCCAGGAATAAAAATTCCTGGGCTCCCAAGATTAAGTTACAAAATTTAAAGTTAGAAAATTTAAATTTTCTATTTTTTCCCATTAAATTTTTCAGTTTTTCGTTAATTTTTCTAATTCGTCATATGAATTGTTGCCCATATTTGTGTCCAAATTTTAATGGTTTAAGTGTTTACCATTTCAATTTATGTTCGCAGGGTGGAATTTATCAATTTTAAAATTAAAAAAGCTGAAATTTTTTTTCTATTTTTTAGAAATCAGAGTGAGTTTGTAATTCTGAACTATGCTTTATTTATTTTGACACTTTTATCATTATATGAATGCCTTTATACTTACTACCAATAAAAAATGTTTTAGGTTGTGTTGACGAGGAGAAACACTGTGCATTTTATGGTTCTACTTGCAACAAGCAATCCACGAAGTTTGATTTATCTGTCAGCACCACCAAGTATGGCGTGAAATGTGCATCGTGGGCGTCAAATAGACCCAACACTCGCAATATTCCAGAATCGTTTCTAAAAAATACAAAATACAAAAACTCTTGTCAAAATCCGACTGGAGATCCTGGTGGACCTTGGTGTTATACTAGTCAGTATGGCACCCACTGGGAATACTGTTATGACAGCTGTGAAGGTAAGTAAATATATATTGAAAAGAAAATTGTTTAGAGATGTTACTAAAACAATAGCAACAAAGGTAAAATGTTTATTGACCACATAACTTACACAAAAGCTTTTGACCTGCACTAGAATCATCGTCAGTTGTACACTAAATATCGTGAATCATTTAGGGTTTATTTTTACTTGGCCATGACTCGCCTTTATGCAGTTTGCCAATTGTTTATCTTTTTCTTGCATGCTATAAGTAAAGGAGTTCAAAGTTTAATCAAAAATTTTTTGAGAGGAAGAAAAAGTTGAGTTCTGTAGTGAAATCCGCTTTTATTGTTAAGTGATTGAAGGTTGAAAATATAAATTTCCAGATAAATCGCAGATCAAAACATTGCATTGACAATATGGCAAGAATCCTATTACATGGTTATTTCAAATTCTCTTCATTCGTCAATAACTTGGGTGACTCATAAAATAGTTGCGGTAAATCCTGGGTCTCCAGGTCTGTACCTTTAGCTGTAAGCGCGTCTACAGGAGGATCTTCTTAAACTTTAATGTTTGCAACATACTTCATTGCAAAGCATACTTTAATGTTTGCAACATACTTCATTGCAAAGCATATTTTTGTTTTATATATACCGTCAATGATAATTAAAATTAAGAGTATAACAACCTGCATTCAACAATTCCAGGCAGTTAATTGTCGCATCCAAGATATTTTGATTGCAAAATAAAATAATATACATTTAAAAAAAAATTTAGTTTTAATAAGCAGCCGTTAATTTTGTTATATTGCTATTTAAAAAATGCAATAGTAGACAGTGATATAATAGACTTTTATTTAAGTTAGAAGTCTTCAATACTAATTGGCTTTTTTTAAAATTTTTGTATAAAATGTTTGCTGTTAGATGTTATATTAAACTTTGTACGTAATATACAAATAAATATTAAACTCACAAATTGAGCAAAACCGCTTTCTGCCAAAACAAATTGCTTAAAAAAACGAGTTTTAAATAGTAAAAAAGTGATGGTCTGCAAACCTTCCACCACTATTTTTTTTTAAAAAAAGACAAAAAATGGTCATTACTAGGACACAATGCGTCGGAATTGTCATAAAATACTAGTACCTATGGTTCTTTATCTCTTAAAACCACCTCAGAATTTTACTAGCTTTGAAATGTCATATAGTATTTGTCACGTCACGTCATATATGTTTTGCTCTGTGGGATAGATTGTGGGAGGAGCAGCGGCAAAACAAGGTTTCAAAATGCAGGTGCGATAATGGCTGAAAGAATGCCGCGCGGGCGGGCTATTAGAAAGGCACCGGCGCGTTATGAGACATAAATGCGGCATCCCTTTATGCGCGTGGGATTCCTTCCATTTGAAACAATAGATTTTTACCAGCGTGACACAAATAATATAAGCAATATGAGTCATAGTCACGTCGGTTTTTATAATGATTAGAATTCCTTGTTTTGTTGGCAACTGACATAAACAGACTAATTCTTTTTATTTGCAAATCATGATAATTATAGTTTTATGGTTGTATTTAAGCTATTTCTTCAACGGTCTATTGTGCGGTGTTGCTTATGTAGCAACGTTCGTTAATTTTCATTGGTTAAGAAGTTTCTGGAATTTTGTAGAACTGTGGTTTGTGAGTATATAAACTAAAAAAAACGGTTAGCAAAATCATTAAATATTGTAATAATTGTGTTATAAATTTGAAAATCTTGTTTAAATAAACAATAAGTTTTACTTTCACTGAGATCAATAACTAAATCTTTTCTTTGTCCACGCTTAAATTCCTTAACACGTGTGTTTCATTTTCGTTTTGGTATTAGCGACAAAAATGAGTTGTTTTGTTGATCAAAAGTAATTTATTCCACCAAATAATAGTTTTTAACTATTACGTTTTGAACATTACTTTCTAAATTAAATTTGCTATTAACCCGTAATTTTTTTGTGAAAAAAAACAATAACTAAATTAACTAGAAAAACTGAAAGTAAAAAAAAAATAAATGTTAACAAAAGCAGGAGTTTTTGCCTTTTATTCCAAAAAATTTAAAAAAAAATTTATTAACTTTATTGTTTGATTATGAGTAATTAAATAAATCATGAATTTTTAAGCCTGCGTGCCCAAAGGAAAAAACTGTATAAACCAAGGTGCGGCCTGCAGTTTGCAGTTGTACGGTTATGACACTTCGATAATACGCACAAAATCCAATTTAATCTGCCAAAACTGGAACTCGCAAAGTCCCCATAGTCACAAATATGTGGACTACGCCAAATATGGAAATTCTTGCCAAAATCCGGACGGACAGCCGGGTGGTCCTTGGTGTTACACCACTGACAGGAATGTCAAATGGGAATACTGTTACAGAAGTTGCGAAGGCAAGCATTTTCGCTTGTTATTTTTATCTTATTATATCGTTATCAATATGGTAGATTTTTAATTATTAAATTAATTTGAATACTGATATGAATATTTGTGAGATTTAAAGATGCTAATTGTAACTAAAATTATTGCAATTAGAAAACATTGTAACGTTTCTCATTACTTGAATAAACGTTTTTGTCCCTATGTAATCCATCAGCAAAAGAGATGTTGACAATGTTTGCTGTTTTTATTAATTTAAGTTTTAGTAGGATGTTAAAAAAACGCCTACATAAAATTATTTTTTTACCATTTTTTTATAATTATCGTTTTAAGACTCAGAAATAATATTAACATTGTAATGTCCTTTTTAAGCGGTGAAACTCTTGAAGATATGCCTGCTGTACAATATAAGAAAGTGTGTTTGTATTATTAAGGTTTAATTATAATTAGTCATATAAATTTTGTCACAATTTGTAATATAATTTTATGTGCTTTTTGGATTTAAATTAGCTATTTAGAGCTGGAATATGAAAAGGCATGTCCACAATATGAAGAACATAGGTCTGATCTGGTATGTCAGCCAACTTGTAAAGAAATGGTAGCATGTCGCTCTAAAACTACGGTCAAAAAGTGCTTTTGTAAAGAAGGGTATATTCGATATAAAGAAAAAGGGCCATGCATACCAGAAGAAGAATGTTTAAAAAGTAAATAAACATTTGTTTACATATTTATCTTAACCAGTCGTCATAATTGTCTTTTACCCAGTTATCACATAGTAACTTGTATGGAACTGTGGTACCACTGAATCTTTGTTTCATAATGGAAATCTTCTTCTAACCATTGTGGTGCGTAAACTTCACTGCGGTAAACTGCATATATCACCTACGTCATACCTATGCATATGTATACATATGCATTGCATACATATGTCATACATATGCATTGAGCAGCAGATTTCAATTGTGAGCTGAGCATTACTTAGTGCAATCTAAATTATTTGTGAGCTTACAATTAAATTTTTTGTCAGCTTATAATTAAACTATTTGTGAGCTTGATCTTGTGTACTCACAATTAAATATATGTGAGTACCAATTGGTATTTTAAACATTTGTGAGCTTGGCCAATTTTCAAATTAACTGACGTATAGCGTGGATTTTAGGAGGATCGTATGGTGTAAGCACAGAGAGAATTGGCCGTAGCCTCCTAAATGGGGCTAAAAGGGCTAAACAACAGCAATGGGTCCTTGTTAAGACGTTTTAAATGGCTCAATACCCCCAGAGAGAAAATTTTTTATTTAAAATATTTGAAAGAAATTTAAAAAAGTTAGACTTTCTAGGTTTGGGCCCAAAACTGGCAAAAATGGTTTGGAGCGTGTGACATCATAATAGGGTAAAATAGGCCGATAATAGTCCCATACGTTTTTTAAACATTAATAAAAAATAATAACAAACACAAGTACAAAATTAAAAGCTAGTTTTATATAATTGTGAATTAAAAATAGTTTCATACAGTTTAAAACTAGTAAATTGGAAACTATAAAACACTTGTAAGAATAAAACCACAAAACTCGTTGAAAACTTGATTTTGGGTATATATGAATTTCATATAAAATTAAAGTTTTTAATTAAAAAATAAATGTAAGGCGTGTGTGTGTGTGTGTGTGTGTGTGTGTGTGTGTGTGTGTGTGTGTGTGTGTGTGTGTGTGTGTGTGTGTGTGTGTGTGTGTGTGTGTGTGTGTGTGTGTGTGTGTGTGTGTGTGTGTGTGTGTGTGTGTGTGTGTGTGTGTGTGCCTGTATTCATGCATTTGTGCGTGTGTGCGTGTGTGCAGGTGTGTGTGTGTGTGTGTGTGTGTGTGTGTGTGTGTGTGTGTGTGTGTGTGTGTGTGTGTGTGTGTGTGTGTGTGTGTGTGTGTGTGTGTGTGTGTGTGTGTGTGTGTGTGTGTGTGTGTGTGTGTGTGTGTGTGTGTGTATGTGTGTGTTTGTGTGTGTTGTGTCTGTGTGTGTGTGTTTGTTTGTGTGTGTGTGTGTGTGTGTGTGTGTGTGTGTGTGTGTGTGTGTGTGTGTGTGTGTGTGTGTGTGTGTGTGTGTGTGTGTGTGTGTGTGTGTGTGTGTGTGTGTGTGTGTGTGTGTGTGTGTGTGTGTGTGTGTGTGTGTGTGTGTGTGTGTGTGTGTGTGTGTGTGTGTGTGTGTGTGTGTGTGTGTGTGTGTGTGTGTGTGTGATTGTGTGTGTGTGTGTTTGTGTGTGTGTTTGTGTGGGTGTGCGTTCCCTAACTCCTTCCCAACCACCCAACAGATTAGGTAGAATAATGTATGTATGTATCATTAGAAAGCTTATAGCCGGGGAAATATTGTAATGGGCTTGAAATTTAAAAAAAGTTACATGGACATTTTTAGACTGGACAACGCATTTTCACTAAAGAGGGACACTATGGATTTTGAATATTGAAAAAAAATTTTGTCTCTGAATTGGCTTAAACTTATTGGTAAGAGTAATTAGCCTATGTAAAACCAGAGTATCATGTTTTTAAAAAATGTACCTGGACATCTTTATGATGGACAACGTTTTTTTTCATTGAAAGGGGTAATAACCTTTCTCCTTAACCACAAGAAGAATTGAGCTAAATAAGATATCATTGCAACGCTTATATTCCAAAGAATGTCATAAAAGGGTTAAATGTTTAAAAAAATAAATAAAAAAGACATCTTTGTGCTGGACAAAACATTTTCACTAAAAAGGGGACTTTTCACCCCAATCACAAATAAGATTGGGATAAATAAAATATCATATAAAATTATATTTGAAATTTATAAAATTTCTAAATTTAAAAAAATAGGATACATTTATGCACAAAATATTTACAAAGAGAAGAATTTTAACCAAAAAAAATGTAAAAATGAGAAACTATATAAAAAAAATGCATGCACAATGCTGAACAATGCATTTTCACCAAAGAGAGAAGAACCCTTCTCCCCAACGACAAAACGAATTGGGCTAAATGGGGTATCATTGCATAGCTTACAGTCACAGTAATGTCATAAAAGGGTTGAATTTTGAAAAAAAAAAGTAATAAATAAATGTTAAAAAATGCAGGAGAAATTATTTGTGAGCCGCATGGTTGACACGGGCTACTTGTAAATCAAAAAATGCTGAACTCCTGTAAAAAGTAACGCCAATACAAGTCATTA
>JASAMX010016077.1:0-13905 GCA_030248175.1 Microlaimidae sp. YZB2_3
CGGCTCTTAAAGAACTAACCATTCACTAAGTTTTTTCTTTAATTTCAGATTTTGCATAGGCTTCGGAAAAATATAAATTTTTGACTCATCGTTTATTGTTAAAACAACATTGCTTTGTTTAAATATTATATTGAAAACATTTTTTTATATTCTATTGAGTTTTTTTTTACTATTGGGAGGAGTTAACGTCTTATTCAAAGCAACGCGTACTGCAGCGGTCTAATGCTCGGCGGTCAAATGCTCGGCGTTCAAGTGCTGGCGTTCAAATTTCCTAGAATCTTACGCGGTACCCCCAAAATTTAAGTTGAAATGTTGGCAGTTTCGAGATTTTTTGGGGGAAAAAACTCTTCTCCATTCCTCCCTGCCCACCTATGGTTGGAAATACAAAAAAAAAAAAAAATAGGAACGACGGCAAAAAATGTGTGATATTTTAATCTCCCCAATTTATAAATAACTTATGAGACGATGTATGAAATTAAATATTTTGTTTGTTTGTGTGCGGTTTGTTTTTTATAAGGTGAATGATAAGATCTGAAAATTCAGTGGATTGCTAAAAAATGCAAAATAGTTTGAAATTAAAACTAGTTTGGGTGAAAATGAATGGTTCTAACTGGTTTAAAAAATTTTTGAATAATAATTTTGGAAAACTCTGTGAAAAAATTAAAGATGAGATTTGTATTAAAAAAAGTGTCCGCAAAAAAAACAACTATTAGAAGACAAACTTTTTATTACTTGATTTAACTATTATAGTAACATGGTGCTTACTTATTAAAAGTGCATTTATAAGTAATGCTTTAGTAAGTTCCGGCATATTGCAAAATAAATATTATCTTTATCTTTAAAGAGAAAAAAAAAAAAAAAAAAAAAGCCCCAAAACAAACACCACAAACAAACAACATTAAAAAAAAAAAAAAAAAAAACCCACCACCCCCCCTTTAATAGGAATTGGCCGCTCGCGCACCCTGTATGTGTAATTCGAACTCAAGTCCTATATCCCATTTAGCCGAAAATCTTAGCATTACACTAAAAGTCCATAACACTATTCGTCCTTAATTTTACGTTTTATTGTAGATGGGGAGCGTTTCTACCTGCTGTACGAGGAAACTGACGAGACGGAAGTGATGGAACTGAGTGTGGGTCTCCCGGCCGCTCGCTCGGACACAGTGGACAAAATGCGCTACCCATTGGCAGGAACTCGTAACGCACACTCTACGCTCAAGCTGCTGGACATCGCCATCACCAAACGACACACGCCGACAGTAAGTCCTCCGTATATTGCAAGGGGGGGGTTCCCCTGCCAAAAATTTTAGTATATCTATAGATATTTTGGGGGGACAGAGGGGTCCACGGGTCCACCCTCCTCCTAGAGCCGTAATTTCGGACCCCCCCCCCGTAGAAAAAATCCAGGGGCCCCCTCCCCCTAAAGCTCGTAAGCGGTCCGGTCTGACCCCCCCCTAAGCGAGGCTGACCCCCCTCCCCTCCCCCTCCCGACCATATTAGAAGTATAATTTTTTATTTACTGTCAAAAACACGGTTTTTTAGTTGAAAACAGTGTTTAAATACACTTTTTAGGCCTAAATAGACTGTTTTAGTATATAAAATTCGATATTAGACCTAAAAACACTTAAGTTATTGATTTAAAAAAACTTTGTTAAAAAATCGGACCCCTCTGACCTGACCCCCATAGATGAACGAGGAGGAAAGTTGGGTGAGGTCCACCCCCCCCCCAGCCTCGAAATTTTGGGGGCCCTCTAGAAAAAAATCCAGGGCGCCCTCCCACCAAATTTTCGAATTTTTTACCCCTGACCCCCTCTAGATTTTAAGTACTTTATTATACTAAATTTTCTTCCAAAAAAGTGAATTTTTAACACAAATTCATGTGTTTACACCCTTTTTATACATGAATATCGCTTTTTATTCAACAATAAAATGTAGTATTATCTTATAAAAAACTATTATTAAACCTTTAATGGTTTAAAAGTATTTTGCTTCGGAAATTGGACCTCACCTGACCCCCCTCTAGGTTTCAAAATCTTCCACCCCGGGTCGACCCCCCTAGAAAGCTAGGAGGGGGGGTTTGACCTTCCTAGGACCCCCTCCTAGATTTTAAAATGTCATTTACCCGGGGTAAACACCCCCCTCCTAGCTTTTTGACCGTGTTTATATATGCTGACCCCTCCTAAATTTGAAATCTCGCACCCAGGGTCGACCCTCCCCCTAAAAAGCCAGGGGAATTCGCACCCCCTGGACCCCCCCTCTAAAAATTTTGGCCTTCAACCCGGGGGTGGACCCCCCTAGCAGACCTGACTAAAAACATCTATGAGTATATCTAGAACTGTAAATGAGTATTTTTCTTATTATACGTTGGGAAAACCAGAAAATAGATTATAACCGAAAGCAAACATTCCACTAAAGTTTTATTCAAGTATCCAAAAAAAATTTCAAATCTAATTTTAAACTTGTGATGGGTCAAAATTTTTCAAAAAAATTTAAATTTTTGTCATGATATAAATTAAAATTTGTCAGGAAGAAATAAAGAATGAACGCGCGAAAATAAAAATAATAAAAATAATGTTGTTAGTGTTAATGTAACAAATTAATATTAATTATTAATAAGTTACGTCAGGTGTTTCTCTCCACGTGATATTTTCTCGAAGAACGAGTGGTTACTTTACCACCTACCTATTTTCACCCTGATAGAATTTATCTTTAGTTCAGCATAATAAAAATTTCAGATAAATATGTCTGTTAGCGGTTTGATCCTATCCGAGAGTCTGAAGTCCATGTTCCCCTGGTGTGAATATATTGTACGAGCCGGATGGACACCTGATTCATCGGGGTAAATGTTGTTTTTTGGTTTGTGTTTTTTAAGTTTTCATTGTTTGTTCGTTTGTTTTTATATAGATTTTTAACTTTATAGTTTTTAATTGGAGTTTTTTTGGTTAAAAACTCCAATGAAGAGGGGCAGGTCATGGTAGTTGATTTCGACTTTAAATACATTTTCTACACTAAAAACGATATTTTGGTTTAAAAAGTGTAAATCTATTAGGTGTTTTTATAATCTTGATGTTGTAAAAAATACGAACAAAAAATTCTTTAAAAAAAATTGTTAGGAGAGAAGGTAAGAGAACGGTCGAAATTAGAACTATTTTACCTGACCTATGTTTAACTTATTTACATTGTCTCAATCCTTGTTATAAACATTATAGTTGAGGGTTTTAAATTTTTTACCAAATAAACGAAACGAAAAAAATGTGCTTTAAGATTTCTATTGGGTCTTCTTATTGTTTCTCTGAACTTCAATCATTAATAAACATAAATTTAAAGTTTCTTGGTAAATTTAACGTATAATTTACATTATTTTTAAAACGACAAAAAATACAATATTGTGTTTTATACTGTTCATTATTTTTGGAAATCTTGTCTAATTACTAATAAAAAAATTCTAAAATAGTTTTTTGTTGCAAAAATATCTGTTTTTTGCGATAAAAAAATGTGATATAAACAAAAACAGGTTTATTACCTGCGCGTTTTGTTTTCAATTTAAAAGCGGATGAATATGAACAAAATTTAAATTTAAGAAACATTTTTTTTAGTCTAGTTTCGTTTGGTCAAGTTTAGCAAAAAAAAACCTATAAAATAATAAACTTATAGTAGACCGGTATTTATAAGAAACTTTCTGACTGGGCTATTTTTCTTGTATGTATCATTTTAAATGTGACAGAATAAGTCAATTTTATTTTCTATTATAATTATGTCTTTTCACAAAAACAAATTTTAATATCAAATTGATAATTATAAAATACTTTTTTCAACTATTGATTTCTGATTTCTTGATTTTATAAAGCAACAATGTGCCTATGTCTTTTCACAAAAACAAATTTTAATATCAAATTGATAATTATATAATACTTTTTTCAACTATTGATTTCTGATTTCTTGATTTTATAAAGCAACAATGTGCCTGCCAAAATGAAGTACGAAAATTTCATTACAAAGAACGAGTTTTTTTGTCTTTAAAATGTCATTTTTTGTTTCACATTCTCTTCATAGAACATCGGTTTTAAGTTTCAAAATAAAGGTACAATATTATTATTTTGAAAGTTTTTTCTTAATGGGGCATTCGCGATTTATATACCCATTGGCTTTAAAATATTTTGGTACCTACCTACAATATTCTAAAATTGGGGTGTGCTTTTTATTAGTATAAAAAATACAAACAAAAATCATGATTGTTTTGGCTAAAATAAATTTTGGCTGCTAAAACAAGGTCAAATCTTCTTTTTTTTTGAATTATACTACATTACATTAGAAACCGAAAAATGACTTTGCTCATTTAGGTGCACTTGCAAAGTTTATCTTACATTTTTTTAATCCTGCTGGTATGGTATACCTGTTCATTTTTCGAAAAAATCGTACCTACCTAAGTATTCATGGTCGCTCGTGCCCAACCTACCCTAGTTTAGAACATGAGGGTCAGGTGATATTAAAAAAACCAAAATCCGTCTACAGAAACATGCATAATCCATATCCTGCGGGTAAATCTCGAAAAGTATCCAGAGCTTATAATTTTGGGGTAGCTCAAAATAGGGCGCAAGGGTGAGGGTAATAGATTTTTTTCGGGGGGGGGGAAGGGGGACAGAGGGGTCCACTCCCCCTAGAGCCAAAATTTCGGATCACCTTCCCCCGCTAGAAAAAATCCAGGGGGCCTCGTCCTCCCACCAAAGCTTGAGAGCGGTCTGGCCTGACCCCCTCCTTTATTGAGGCCTACCGCCCTCCTCCCTCCCGACCAATTTACAAATAAAATTTTTTATTTAAATTTTTTTATATATTTTTTTTATTTTTTATTTAATTTTTTTATTTAAAAAAAGTGTTTAAATACACTTTTTAGGCCTAATTAGGCTGTTTTAGTATATAAAATTCAAAATTAGACCTAAAAACATTTAAATTACTGATTTAAAAAAACTTAAAAAAATCGAACCCTTAAAAAAATTTTTTTTTTAACAAATGAAAAAAATTTGAAACTCACAACACAGGTCGACACCCTTAAAAGTCAGAGGGGTCCGGTATTTACTCAATAACTTACCTATAAATTCCAAACACACATTTTAAACCAATTGTGTTAATATTTATCAAACATTTACTTTATGCTGCTAGTAGTGATTTAAAACACTCTATAATATCATGCTTCGAAACTCCGTCTATTTTAAAGCTTAGGAAACTCCAAAGCTCCTTCCCGTAAGTGGGGGATTTTATTCTGATTTAAGCTTAAAACATATTTTTAAGTTTTTAAACATTTTTAGGATTATAACATAATTTTTTTTAAAATTAACTTTAAGAAAAATACATTTTCGAAATAAAATTTTACGAAATAATTCATAGCAACATGGAACTCCGGAATTCCGGGGGTTGTTTTAAAGCTCCGAAAAATGAAACTCCGCTCTGGAGCTACAGAACTGAGCTCAGAAGAACTGTAAACTAACTAACGCTTATTTTAATTACAGTACGAAATTAGTTAAAATATACGTGCGAACTGCGAAGTGAACATTTAGCTTCGTTTATTTTTATAAAAAAACACAAAACACGAAATATTGCAGTTTATTACGGATTTTAGAACAAAACATAATTTTAAAGTGCATTTGGAATGGAAGTATATACATTAAACACAGTAAAATAATAAAGTTAATCATAGGTGTTTTTGGGGGCACAGAGGGGAGGGGTCCATCTACCTCCCTGGAGCCAAAATTTCGGACCCCCACCCCTGCTCAAAGCTCAAGAGTGGTCCGGCGTGACGCCTCTCTAGCGAGGCTGATCCCTTTCCCCCGACTAATTTACAAGTATAATTTTTATTTACTGTCAAAAACAACGTTTTTAGTAAAAAAAACCCAGTTTTTTAAATACTTTTTAGGCCTAAATAGGCTGTTTTATAAAATTCAATATTAGACCTAAAAACCTTAAATTACTGATTTAAAAATAAACTTAGTTAAAAAATCGGACCTCCCTGGACCCCCCTAAATTTGAAATCTTGCACCCCTGGTCGACCCCCCTCCTAAAAAGTCAGGGGGGGGGGTCCGGCGGACCTCCCTGGACTCCCCACTGCCCCTAAAATATTTTGACCTTCCACCCGGACCCGGGGGTGGACCCCTTTAGCGGACCTGACCACAAACACCTATATATGAAATTAATAATACTTGTCTCAGCAGAGCTAATTGCAGATAATAATTGGGCGATATTGTATAGTCATTTTTTAACCCTAAAATTTCATTGACACCAAACAGTGCCGAATGGTCTGTCCTGTCACTGTCATATAAGTCGGCAGGTAGATAGATGCTTATAAATTTCGGACACCTTTAGTGGATACGAATCTTAAAAGTTAAATGATTGGGGCTGGATTTGAGGGTGATGCAAGTAAATTTTGGGGAGTATAGACTAGTTCGGAATAAGCGTCTTTTACTGTACGAGAGAAGGTACAAAAAGAAAAAAATAAAATTAGAAAAAAATCTTAGTTTTCTAAGTTTCTTAAGTTTAAACCTATACTTCATAAAAATTGCTACACAATGATATGTTTCACTACGTTGAAGTGTTTTAATATATCAGTTTGTGCTAAATAAATTTTGGTTTTTTAATCAAACGTCACAATAGTTAGAAATCATCACTAAAATGGTATTTTTGTGAACAGTGATTTCGAATTAGTAAAAATAAAGATGAAATTTGTGCTTTTAAACTAATTTTAAACCTAAGTAGGTTTTGTTTAATGTTGCTTGTAAAACTATTCAAAATTTAAAAATTAATTTTATAAAGTCCATTCCAAACTTTTTAATTAAGCATTTTTTGTAATTGAAACATTAAAAAACTGGGGATCAAGCGCGCCAGCAGCGCCGTACCTACGAAGCGGCAAAAAACTAAAAATCCCCAAAAACTGCATTAGATTTTGCAATATTTAAAAAAGTATTTAAGAAATTTTGAAGAGAAGGGGTCGAGATTTTGAACCAATAAATATTTGAAATATTTTTAACCGTAAAATGTACTAGTCGCTCGCTGTTTCTCAATTTTCCCTCTACATATGATTGGCGCTAGTAATTATTGTACCCTCTTCCTAACGCTAAAAAACCCTTATTCCGAACTAGTCTATTGGTATTCATGAAAATGGTGGGTTGGGCAGTTAACCCCCCCCCAAATTCTGAGATGAGGGATGTAACTTCCCCCTACACTCAGAAGTGGGGGAAAAGAAAATTATTAACCACACCACCCCACCTCCCTTCAATTTAAAAAAAATTCTCAAAAGGACTTCCAATATTTCCAAACTTTTGAGTTCAAAATGAATGTTTTAAGCAATAAAAAGCTCAAATATGCAATAAAAAGGGCCTTTTGACCAAAAAAAGCGTGTTTTTTAATCTTGTTTTTCCATCAAAATCAAAAAACGTTATGGTTGATGAAATGCATTTCATAAAAAAACGGGTAGGGTAAATATGGGTAAGGTAAAATGCGGGGTTAGGGTAGGGTAGGGTAGGGTCTTTTCACCCTTTCTTGTGCTTTTCTTGTTTAAACCTACCTAAAAAACTTGTTCTGTTATTATTAAAAAATAAATTTCTGAGTGCATATAATACTTTGTATTAACAGATTACCACGTTTAGTTATATATAAAATCGAGTTTTATTTGTTAGCTGAATTAGTACGATTGCAATACCAGTAATATATATAACGTAAATGTTCATATAAAAATTCTCAAACCTGTGGGAGTGAGAAAAGGATCACGATAATGATTTTAACGTGGAACATTAACATGTTGGGTGCTATACAAGAGGCTTCAAGACCGAAGGATTCAGTCTTTGCAAAAACTTATAGGAACAAAAAAGAAAAAAAACAAAAAAAACAAAAACACTGACTTCTCTTCTCTGTTGTTGATGGAGGCGTAAATGGTTTAAAGAATGATTACGCGTCAAAACATTAACACATCCAGTACAACAAAAGAGTTTATTTTTATTTTCCGAGGAATTTTCCAGTAAGATCCCTTTTTAAAAGAAAAAACAACAGATATAAAAAGCAGTTACATCATCAAAGTCTTCGGTGCTCAGAATTTAGCTAGAGATATCTAAGAGTTACTCTGAAACATTAAGAATACGGAGAGAAACTGAAGTCCTAATCAAAAGACGAAAGTTTCTTCAGTCTCCACCAAGATTCGTGCAACAATGACAAAAGCTTGGATATTTTATTAATCCAAATTGAAGGCTTAATCTTGCGAGTTGATAATACACTGAGGTGAAACCGAGGTGTAATGAGTTTAAAATGTAGAAGTAATTAGTGAACTTAACTTCGCAATTAAGCCCCACAAAAAGTTACAACCAAGGTTTCAACTTCTAAATGAAGCAAAAACCGAACCTTTAAAAGACAATCAGTGATTTACATCCCCGGAATTATTCCTTCAATCAAACATTAAAAATTCTAGTGAATTTTTACTCATTTCAATAGGTAAAAGAGGTATTGGGTTGGAAGGGACCGCTGTAACAGATTAGTGTTGTATAGGATATTTTTATGCTAAGGTAATGGTAAGTGTGTTCGTGTTAAAAACAGGTGGTCGTGTGAAATAAAAACAGCTTGATGTAATTGACTGCGTGGAGTGCTGAATAATATGTTTACAAGGGTTTACATTAATAGAATTTATTACTGATTTTACAATAACGAGTTTAGTTGTGTAGATAGCATAATGTATGTTTTTATTTGCACTAAACATAATTAATAACTTAAATAAAAGATTTTAAGGCTTTGGCCATAAATACGAGTTTTACACAAGTTATTTTTACTCGTTGACACTAACAAAAGAAAATTTAAAAAAAAAACACGAAACAAGTTTTTATGTGACTAGTGTTTAGAGGACTTAAAGGTGTAACATTTGCTGTAGATGAATTTTATTAAAAAATTTTCAGGTTTAACGAAAACAAACTTGAGTTTATGCGACCAACACTATTGTATTCAGGAGGAGTTTCTCCCAACTGCTTGCTTCGGAGGCCAAAAAAACCTTATAACTTATAATTAAAAATCAATTCAAAATTAAAAACATGTTACATGCAATTTTCTAGAAAAAGGTACCTGTACCCATTTGGTTAACTTTGAGGCCATTCTGCCATTAAGGTTTTAATCAAGGTCGCCAATTTTCCGCAACTAGAGAAAGTAACCCAGCTAGGTCACCTAGCTATTTTATTAAAAACACTTCCTACCGAAGTTGGCCAGGAACTAGGAATGCAGTGTGTCGGCGTCTCAGTTAAGATCATCGTAAAAATATAGGTTAAAATTATATAAAAATACCTACTTGGTCTGCGAATGTGGTTAGTGTTCAATTCGAAGACCAAACGCTATTTTGCAAATGGATAAGCGCGAAACAATAGCAATCACGAACCCAATATACTGTGAGGAGCAATTAAATTGCTTGAAATGGTTAAATTTAATATACGCGAACACCGTAAATTTGTTTTACTACAGAATTATTATAATTTGAATAAAATTGAAACGCAATGAAAAGCGGGCAGAATGGCGACTTGTGATTAGCGATTTTTATGTATTTATTTATAAACTCGAAATGACCACACGCTCTCCGCCGCCACATTTATCCAATTTTAAATTTATTGTGACTGAAAAATTTTGAATTTTTTTTAAAAAAAAAAACACAGTAATTACAAAACGAGGAGAGGTCTTTGGTTAATTAATGAAGATAATTTTTTGTGCAAAATAATGCTAAATTATTTTATTAAATATTACTTTATTTATTAAAGTTTTATCATAAAAATTGATTATTTACTACATGTGCATGGGCTTTAAAATTATTATAAACTTTGGAATTTTTTCTTAAAATGATTTATATTCTTACTATAGACGCGCCAGCTCTGCTTTAACTATTATCCTTAAAGTCTAAGGGTCCTGTTGACCACCCTTGGGATTTAAGGAAAAAACTTAAGGTAGACGTTTAAAGGTGCAGTATACTTAATTATTGTTGTTTTTTTTCGCTTGGTTTTGTTATCAATCGATGCGTCAGGTTTCACTGGGTAACACATTGTATTACAAAAAAATTGATTTTTAGCGGTTGTCCAAATATTAGCAAGAACTCCTTGGTTATTTCAGATAATTTTTAATTTTTTACCAAACAGGAGCCACGGTGTGTTTTGTTTACGTTGGTCTTTGCAAACACATTCTTTCTTGTAAAAATTCAGATGTATTTAAGATATTGTATATGGAAATTTTGTTATGAAAATATGCAAAATGTTTAATTATACTAATTTCTGTGTCTTTTTTTATTTATTATATTCCAGTTATAATGCTTTATTTTAAGTAAATGATTTGATGTATTTTGAGTTCAGTTTAATATTGGCAGGCGTTTTTTTAATATCTCTTCCGGCGTACATAATTACTGTTATTTGGCTAGCTGAGCGGCAAAAAAATCGATGGAATAATGAAGCGATAATATCTAGACAACCGCTAAAAATTAATTTTTTTGTAATACAATTTTTTACTCAGTGAAATCTGACGTAACCTGATATATTGATTGACACCAAAAACCAAGAGAAAAAAATACACCATGATTTAGTATACCGTACCTTTAAGTAAAATTTTTATGCAACGCACTTGAGGTAAATTTGCTTTTTTGCACCACTTAAGTGCAAATTTAAGGGAATATTCACCCTAAAACCTTTTATGCAACTGCCCCAGCTCTAGAAAAAGCTTTGTCCAATAAAATATATGGCTACAGATGTTTTTATAAGCGGGTTATTTGTCATCGACGCCGCCACCAAATATTCAGGGAAACGTCCACCATTATACAATGGTAGAAATTTTCCTGATTATTTAGTGGCGGCGTTGACAGGAAATAACCCGTTTATAATAACATCTGTAGCCAAATATTTTTTACTTTTACATACAAATCTTGATTAAACATTTTAAAACATACAATTTCCAATATAAATCAACATACGTTATCAGTGTGATTATTATTAAATACCCTGTGGGTGGGTGTGGGTCTGGGTGGGTGTGGATATCAGTGCGGGTTTTGGCTTTCCGTTAACAACACATTTGCTCGATTACCTTATTTCCATAGTGTATTTTAAGTTTCAGGTACTTGTCTACAATAACCAATCAAAACAAAGTAAAAAAGGCGTGTGATTTGTCATATTGTACGTTTTTGTTGACTAAACGGAATACAATATAAACACAAACAACTTTAATAAAGCTTATAATTCTTGATAATATCTTTAGCTGAACAGAACAACCGGTGGTATAAGATTATTTTCTCAAAATCGAAATGTTGGTTTTGGATTTGCTTTATTTTATGACCATACTGATGCCATTGCAATTAGAAATACTTTATGGGATCACACTATTGGTGATTTAAACGAGTGTAAGTTTAAAGCTGGAATTTATTTTAGGCTTTTAGACTTTTATAACAGTGCATGATCATGCAATGTTATGGTTGAATTAGTGGCTTTTTTTAGTGGCTTTTTTTATTAGCTGGCTGACGCTAAAAGTTAGAATACAGACATGAGAGGACCAATTAAAACTGTGCGGTATTGACTTTTTTTAAATAAAAGCGCAGAATTTTTTTTAATTCCACCTACTCACAAAATATACATTAATCAACCAAATTAAGCCCTTAAAAAATTTGCATTGATAAATAATTATGGAAATATAGTTTTTAATCTTTGTTATTAACCCTCTTTAGTGGAAAATGTTGAATGAAAATGAAATAGTTGATTCAATACTACAAATATCGCCGTCAGCTGGATTTTATTTGCCTAAAGATTTTAGCATTTTTGCCATGCATCCAGCGTTCCTTTATAAATTAGGTTATAATTTTTGGCTAAAAGTTATTATTACCAAAGAATTAAACAGCGTAAATGTTAAATATAATTATAACTTTACATAGTTGAGTGCCAAATTTTATGAGTTACAATATATAGAAAAAATCCGTTTGAAAGAAAACTATCAGCATTTTGATTTATTTTTTTAATTCATTTGTAATTTTATCAAGGAAACGATTTTTTGTTATTATGGGTGGCGCAAAAGTACCACCCAAAAATTTTTTGGATTATATATTTTTGATATAAGTAATGATATTATAATAACTTTAATATTTATTGTACATCTTATAAATAAAGATTTATTGTCAAACCCTCATCTTGTAAACAAAATTACAAATGATTTTTAATGTTTAAAAAAATTTTTAAATTTTAGAATAAGGATTCATGAATAACATAAAAAATTTCACCTTAGAATTTTAATAGCTTTGAAATGTCATATAGTATTTATGATCACGTCATGTTTTGCTCCATGGGACAGCTTGTGGGAGGAGCAGCGGCAAAACAGGGCTTCAAAAAGCAGGTGCGCATATGGCTAAAAGCCCTGCCCTGAATGCCCTGCGGGCGGGTTATTAGACATTTTGAGGGTCCTTAAAATCCTGACGTGTTACAAGAAAACTTAGATCTAAGAAAAATTAGATCCAAAAGTCTACAACATATGAACACATCATAGAAGTTTCATTAAAAAATCTAACACTATTCACCAATTAATCATGGGAAATAAACAACTCAATAAAAGGGAAAAAGGACTAAAAGGCAGAGTTTGCTGTATTTCCTGCATAGATTTCGATAATTTCATATCAACCAAACAGTACAAAGCTAAAGTCTCGCATAAAAGATCCAAATTCCTCATTGAAACAACTTACCATGGAAACACAACACAATATTTTTTTTAAATACAAAAATACTCAATAAATCTTCCACGGTAACCGAAAAACGTTTTTATGATAAAATATTAAAAAAAGGCTTTATTTATAAAATATAAATTTGCAATCACGATTTTTTAACATAACAAATCCAAAATCCATCCGATGCTATTACTAGCAGCAAAAAACTCTTAGCAAAAAAACTTCTGGAATTTTAGTGACTATTCTTTTATATATTTTTCTTTTCAAAACAGCTGATTACAGACACAGCTGTCATTCTAACTAATTATAAACGCTTATATTTTTGTTTACTATTTACAAATTACTCTGGTGTGACTTATTCTCATTGTCGCCAATTTAATGTAACTTTTTATAATGTTTTATCAATTATTGATTTTTTGATATAAATTATGTATTTTTAGCCATAATAATATAATGACGTAAAAATAAATTAATACCAATAGAATATTAACACTTAATAAAGATGAAATTAAAAACTTGTTTTTGTTTGTTTTAAATAATACATTCGTAAACTTTGCTGGAATAAATTTTAAATAAGTATCAGGTATACCCATGGGTGGTAATGCATCACCTCAAATAGCAGATTTAACTTTATCATTTATATGGAATTTTCTTATCTTAAACAAAATCTTATTGACAGAAGAAGTCTAAAAAATACTGTTAGATATGTTGATGATATTGCTGCTTTTATTAATAAAATTTTTTACACATTTGCAAAAAATTTATCCGAATTCACTTCCACTCTCTTAAACAAACCTAACTACTACTAAAGCTCAGTATCTAGATCCTAAAATTCAAAATTCAAATAATAAAATTCATATTTCAGTCTATACTAAAACTGACGAATTTAATTTTCATATAATTCGCTACGTTAATAAACAAAGCAATGTTTCTAAAGAATTGGGTTACAATACGTTTTACTCTCAATTAATAAGAATAGCCAGAATTTGCACACGTACCCCTGATTATGAAAATACCCTTAAAACCTTTACAATTTTTTTTAAAATCTTACATACACTAAAAATGAACTTAAAAATCAAATAGATAAACATTTTCGTTATTATAGACCTCTTAATACAAAATTTAACGTCATACACAATAAAGATTACAATGGCTTAATTTCCAAGATATTTAAAAATTTCCGGTGTACCATAAGGTATACCGGTTGCTTGGGTTTC
>JASAMX010016080.1:0-56566 GCA_030248175.1 Microlaimidae sp. YZB2_3
AAAGGGTAAAATTTTTTACGCTTCGCGCTAAGTGATTCTTTTTGCTTTTATTTGCATTGTTTTTTTAAGTTAAACTTGAAAAATTATAGGTTTAAAAAGGTATAACATTAAAAATCGTGCGACAGCACGAAAAAATTTTAAAAAATTGCCTTTGAAATTTATTAGAAACATCACTTAAAAGTTGCAAAAAGGTATATAAATGTCGAGCGCTGAGCGGAGCAAAGCGCAAGAAAATTTTTTAAAATTGTTCTCTTAGGACCCCCAAATTTTTATCTCCGCCAGCCCAAAAGGGGGGGCTTAGAACCTCCATTACCCCCCCTGGCTACGCCTTTGCACCCAAGTGACGAAGTTTTCCGAAGATGTTGAAAGAAGAAATAAAAACCGACGAAAGTTCCGGAAACCAAATGCTTTTATTATGAAAGATAAATTTAAGGTTTTGACTCATTTCAAACATACTTGCATAGAAGGATGAATATATATTTATTTAAGGTTTAAATGTATCATTTTTGTGCATTAATTGATTGACAATTATTGTTAACTGCGCAGTTTACAGTCATTTTGTACCTAGCGGTGGCAATGCTACTGCACTGTGAACTTTGCGGTACGTGCAAATTTCTGTAGGAAACAAACTCAATAAAACACCTATAAAAAAGCAAAATAACAGCCATTATTTGTATTTCAGTTTATAAACTTGCATTCGTTTTATTTCCAAAATTATTGCTAAAAAAGTCACAAAGTTTGCCAAAATTAACTTTTGTAATCGATAACGGCCTTTAAAATTTTTTTTCTATTAAAGTTTTAAGTAATTTTTTTTTCACGAATCACTTTGATATTATTTTTGTCATTGTTAATATTGAAAATGGGAAGCATCAACCCCATTCTGGAATAATAATACGTAAAAAAAGTGCGAAATACGGAGTTAGGTGCGCACCTAACTGACTTGGGACACCCCCGGGGCTGACCTAAATATGCTCACCTAAATCCCAGAGTTAGGTGACCATTTGGGTGCCCACCTAACTTTAGGTCGCTCTGTGGAACAGTCCCAAGTTAGGTGCGCACCTAACTTTGAGTTTAGGTGCGCACCTAAAAGTTAGGTCGATCTCTGGAACCGGCCCCTGATATACTCAGAAAAAGGTCATCAAGTAAGAGTGATGGTTAGGAACCAAGATATGACTCACCTATTTTCGCTGATAAAAATAACTTAATATTTCCTTTTTTATATCACCTGTTTTTTCTGTTTAGATCTGGAGCACTTTTCAAAGCTAGTATACCACTTTAAAAGTAAAAAATTGTTTAAAAAATTACACAAAATATTAAAAAAACTACATATAAAGTATTATGACGGAAATTCAAATGTATCGAAGAGAATTTTGCATTACATTATAGGAGGAGATGTACGCTTTATTAATAGATTCATCAATTATTATTCAGTTTATTTAATGGTACATTCGATTTTTTTTATTATAATTTACTTTTTTATGTTTTTTATTTATTAACTACTTTTTAGATATTTTTGGCATCCATTTTTATCTCACCTCCCATTATTAATATAATCATCATGCGAAATTTTCCTGTACATTCAAAATTCTGCCGTAATCTGTCGTAATGTTTTATAATATTTTTAAAAATGTTTATAACATATTGTTTTTAATTTTGAAATTAAAACAAATTATCTTTTAATTTGGCAGAAATAAGTTCTCCCTAACACGCTATTTTTTAGAATTCAAATTTAGTTTAGGACTATAGTAGTCTGATTAACGAAAAAATTAAGGAATGTACTATGATGTTCAAAATTTAAGCTTTCTGGAACAAAAAACACTAAATAAGCAATGCAAAACAAATTTGTGATTATGCTAAAAGTCTTTAAAATTTAAAGCTTATTTAAAACCAAATTAAATTTGGAAACATCTGGTCGTCCTTACAATTACGACTAAAATACTTGTTTGACGTAAAATTGTAATATTTTAACTACAAGTAGCCCGTGTCAGCCATAAGGCTGACAAATAATTTTTCTGCATTTTTTATATTCATTTATTCATTTCATTTTTTCTCAAAATTCAAGCCTTCTATGCCGTTTTTGTGACTGTAAGCTTTACAATGGTATCTCAGTTAACCCGCACTCCAGTTTGTCGTTGGGGAGAAGGGTTTTTCCCTCGTTTGCTGAAAAAATGTTGTCTAGCATAAAGATGTACATGTTAATTTTTTACTAATTTCAACCCCCTCATGATACTAACTGAACTATAGGTAATAATATTTCATTTACCCCAATGTTTTTGGTGATTGGGGAGGAAGGTAAAAATATGTTGTTCAGTATAAAGATGCCCATGTTATTTTTTAAAATTTCAACCCATTTATGACATTTTCCAGATTATAAGCTTTGTAATGATACCTGATTTAGCCCAATCCGTTTTTTGGTTAGGGAGAAGCCCCCCCCCCTTTTGGTCAAAATGTGTTGTCCAGCATATAAATGTCCTTGATATATATATATATTTTTTTTTGAAACATTCAACCCTTTTATGACATTCTTTGAAACTTAAGCTTTGCAATGATATCTCGTTTAGCCCAATTCTTTTCGGGGTTAAGGAGAAAGTTCATTACCCCTTTTGGTGAAAAAACGTCCAGCATAAAGATGTCCATGTTCATTTTTCCAAAAACATGATATTCTGGCTTTACATTGGCGAATTATTCTTACGAATAAGTTTGAATCAATTCGAAGATATATTTTTCAGCTTTTAAATTCCAACCAAACCTGTCTTGTCCAACCAAAGGATGTCCATGGATTTTTTTAAGTTCCAACCCTTTTCTGACATTTCCCTGTCTGTAAGCTTTGCAATGATATCTCAATTTACCCAATCTTTTTGCTAGTTGGGGAGGAAGGTCGTTCCACTTTTTAGTGAAAAAACGTTGTCCAGCATTAAGATGTCCATACTAATCTTACCAAAAACATGACATTTTGTTTTTACATTGGCTAATTACTCTTATCAATAAGTTCGAGCCAATTTAAAGACAAAAAGTTTTCAATTTCCAAAATCTATATATATATATATATATATATATATATATATATATATATATATATATATAGATTTTGGAAATTGACAATTTTTTGTCTTTAAATTGGCTCGAATTATATTATTAATTATATTAAATTATATATATATATACTAGCCTTGAAAAATGCTCTAAGAATAGAGCAGGAAAAAGGGGCGTTTTTTCCCCGGGCGTATGTTTAGACAGAAAAATGTGGACTAGTCTGAGATGGACATTATGTGGATTATATAAAATTTGCATTTGGTTTGGGCAGCTGCTCACTAAATAAAAATTTCTACCATACGATAATGATTTGTTTATACATTGATCTAATCACACAGCACTGTTGCATTTTTTTAGTTTGATGAAATGTCAATTAAAAAAATTATACTCACAGCAATCTTTAACAAGCGCGAAATCGCCACTTTTTCAATTTGAAGGTTATATTTGTATGTGTAAGAAACAGCTATAAATTTGAAAAAGTGGCGATTTCGCGCTTGACAAAGATTGCTGTGAGTATAATTTTTTCAATTGACATTTTATCAAGCTAAAAAAAATGCAACAGTGCTATGTGATTAGATCAATGTATAAACAAATCATTATCGTATGGTAGAAATTTTTATTTAGTGAGCAGCTGCCCAAACCAAATGCAAATTTTCTATAGTCCACATAATGTCCATCTCAGACTAGTTCACATCTTTTCTGTCTAAACATACGCCCGGGGAAAAATCGCCCCTTTTTCCTGCTCTATTCTTAGAGCATTTTTCAAGGCTAGTATACCACTTTTTTGGAATTAAATTAAAAAAATAGCCTAATAAACTATAGTTTTAGCTGCGCAATGACATATGTTTATAATCATTCCGTTGCCGAGATATACTTTTTTAAATAAAAAATAATAAAAAGAAGATGATGAATTTAAATTACAAAATTTACCCACGTTGTTTAATTATGGTTAGTACAGTGCAGTGGCGCTCCAGACAAAGTTTACCTACGTTCTCTAAATATAGTTGGCGCGATGCCGTGCGCCAATGATCGCAATTATAATTCTACAGTAAAAATAATAAGAAGAAGAAGATGATGAAATGAATTACAAAATTTACTCACGTTCTCTAAGTATAGTTGGTGAGGTGCGGTGGATTAAATCGCAGTGTGGCACCCCCGCACCACCGATGATTACCTACCGGC
Source organism: Microlaimidae sp. YZB2_3 (assembly GCA_030248175.1). Lineage (NCBI taxonomy): Eukaryota > Metazoa > Nematoda > Chromadorea > Desmodorida > Microlaimidae > Microlaimidae sp. YZB2_3. The sequence continues at coordinate 4,216 of JASAMX010016080.1, forward strand.
GCGTGGCGTTCCCGCACCACGGACGCTTATTATTATTTTTTAATAGATAAAACTTTGAATTAATTTTGTCATCAGTAATGCAAGAATTAAAAAAGTACTGTGTTGTTTTCGCCGATTTCAGCGCGGTTGAAGCAGATGGCGCTGGGATTTGGTTCCGTTTCTGCCACCAATTAAAACCCGTCTGCTTTTTTTGTGCGGTTTTTATGAGGGGATGTTGGTTGTCTGCTCTGTACAATCCTTATTGTTGCCAAAAGGCTGTTATTGTGCGGTTGGGAGTTTTTATTTGCCTATTTTTCAAATTTTTTATTTTGATCAATAAATCGATAGCAAGGACCTAAATCAAAAAAGTGCTACCGAAGAAAGTTGCGTAATTCCTTCGTCTTTCTTATGAGCCCATGTTTATTTTTGATCAACCAATAACAAATAAGGAATATCGCTTTTAGGATGGAGCGTTGGAATAATAATAATAATAATAATAAGAAGAAGAAGAAGAAGAAGAAGAAAAAGAAGAAGGTTCTGAATTTCAAAATTTACCCACGTTCTCTAATAATGGTTGGCGCGGCGCCACGGGGCTAAATCGCCCCGTGGCGCTCCCGCGCCACCCATGATTTATGTATTTAAGTTTTTTAATTAAAAAAGACCAAAAAATTATATTTTTTAAACAAGTATTAATCATATTTATATGATTCCAATGTATAATTTAAAAAAATCTTTTAGTAAAGAAACTATTTGAAAGCACTGATAATTTCGTTAAAGTAAATATTGAACATGAATGAAATTTGGACTCTCCCGCTTCCATTGTCCAACAAGATGGTATAAATAAGACAAACAATTTTAATACATCATCTTCTTTTTTGAAGTCCACCCCAAGTGGACTTTTAAAAACAAAAAATACTGTGTGTTGTGTTGGATATTGTATGGGATTATTTTGATTACCTGTTTAACTCATAATCTTACTGTCTTTTGTATAAATCTAAAGTACTTGTGGGTAAATATATCCAACCGATCTGGATTTAAGAATCATAAGCACAAGGATAAAGCAAAAAAAATTTTTGCAAGAAACCGAGAAAAAATGCTGAAGTAAAATAACAAAAAACTAATAATTGGACCCAAAGTTTAGATATATTTGTGAACTCTAACACATCAGCACAATTATAAAATAAAGCGGGTGAAAAATACAAAACGTTTTTAAATAAGCAATAGGTCAGCAAAACATAAGTTAACTTAGCAAAAAACTATATTTTGTAAACGATTTCTTGAATTTTATATTATATAACCTGTCCAGCCGTCTCATAAAGTACTGTTTAACATAAGGAACTGGCAAAAAACCTATAAAATTTGGAAATAGTTAATTATTAAAGCTGTAACAAAGTATTTTAAACGTTAAGAATTTAAATTTTTACTTCTACTAAGACTTTCATATAATTATATATTTAGTTAAAAAATTAACTATTTAACTACCTACTTAACTACTTACTACTTAACTACTTAGTTCAAAAATTTCAAGTAGTTAACTACCTACTTACTACTTACTTGTATTTTGATTTAACTACTTAACTACCTACTTATAATTTAAAAGTAGTTAACTACCTACTTAACTACCTACTTTGATTTTTTGGCTAACTATCACAACACTAGTTTATACAAGAAGTATGCAATATACATAAGTGTCACCAGAATGGATAATTACCGTCCCTCCTACTCATCTTTCGTAGTATGCAGATCAACGGACCGAAAAGGCGCGAAATTTCGGTCCGTTGATCTGCATACTACGAAAGACGAGTAGGAGGGACGGTTATTATCCCTTATGGTGACACTTATGTATATTGCATACTTCATGTATAAACCGAGTTCCAGTGCAAGGTGCCTATACTCAAATACAACAATGATTATTTTTCTTATTTTTTAAACGCTTTACAAAGCTTTAAGCGTTTTAATAACTATTATTAATAAAAATACTTGAAAACGTTAATTTCTTTTTTACCGGCGAAATTTTTCACACAACCTGTTAGGGGCTAATTAAAAAACAAATAAAAAAACTGGAAGACAGCTAAGGTGTGAACATTGTATGTCAGCTGTGAAAAATTGATTTTCGGGACTCTTTTGTGCCGACCTCAGCGCTCGCAGCGCTTGGGCGCATGAACGTCTTTTCTCCAGGACTCTTTTGTGCCAGGACTCTTTTGTGCCGTGACTCTTTTTTGCCAGGACTCTTTTGTGCCAGTTGCTATTTTTTCAGGAGTCTTTTATGCCGGGACTCTTTTGTGCCGGACCCTTAATCATGCTATGACCATTTTCAAAGCCCAAAAAAGTAATATTCAAACGAATTCAAAGTAGGGTAACTGACTTAATTTCGGCCACTTTTTTAATTTTTTTGAATAAGTTTTTTCTGGTTTTTTCAATCAAGCCAAAATTTTGGCCTAAAATCAAACAATAGCTATATTTGTTATTCCAGTGCAAAATTTGAATTTTTCTGTTACACTTAAAAATCAGTGAAGGTTTAAACTTTTTTTTAAAGTGACCGAAATTAAGGCGCGTGCCATTTATTTCGACCACCTACAAAAAACTGGCCATAACTATTGCTTAAACGAACAATAAAATTTCTAAAGGTTGCAAATTTACCCTTAGGTATTGTTTTTGGTACATATAACTTAATTTTTCCCGTTTGGGGACTTTTATAGTTATTAGCAAGACTTTAAATAATTATGTCAAACCTAAAAAAACAAGTTTTAATAATTTGTATTTTTTGTTCAATTTTTATTTTTGGCTTAAAAAACGTCAAAACAAAGTCAAACGAGCAAAAAAATTCTTTATAAATACGGTAGTACAATGATATTTAAAAACAGCAAAAATCGGCAGGTTCTTTCACCTAAATTTTCAGGTGGCCGAAATGAACGGAATCTTAAAATGTGCAGTTAGTTAAACGCATTGCAAAATTATTTTGAAGAAAATATCAAAACATGAAAATTGACAACTTTGAGCTTTAAATAGAAGATATTTTAAGGTTATATATTGCTTCGTTCTAAATTTGATGCAGTTTAAACACAAAGCAAAAATTAAGAAAATCACAAAAAATTCACTTTTTGTATGAAAATGTTGATAATGTAGAATAACAAAAATAAAAAAACTTTTGCAAAAACACTTTATTCAACATTAGTCCAGTTACTTTTGTGCTAGTTCTTTTGTGTTTTAAAAATAAGCCAATTTTCTAACACCCTAAATTGGTGGCCGAAATTAAGGCGTGGTCGAAATTAAGTCAGTTACCCTACCTACTTTTCAATTTAAAAACTAAAATTATAATAAATTTTTTACAAACAAATTTTAATTTTGTGGACTTTTATTGGGCCAATTTTTAAATAGGTGATTATTGAAATTGTATGGTGATTTAAAACTTTTTATTATTGTACTGTTTATTAGGAGCGAGATATTCTTGTTAAGAAAATTCGGTCTGGAGATATTTTTATGAAAGTTCTTCCTACGGATTTTTAAACAAACAAAAAAATCAAAGTGTATTTTTTAACTACGAAAAAGTTTATTTATTTTTCATCGTTTAAAAAGTTAGCACCTTTATTTTAAAAAATAATGATGAGGGCAGGCTTTATTATCAACAATTCTCAGATGATCTCAAACTGATATATTGACAACTGCGGTCATAAATTTTATTTATTACTTTAGGAAATAAGGAGGGGTTTTCGTTATCAGACCACCCTAAGGCTATGCTTTAATTTTTTAGTCATAAATATTGTTTTCTGCCTAACCACGGTATTTATTTTTCCTGTGTGAATATTTGTGATGCGGCATTGATTTACTTTACTTAAGGCAGAACACCACAGTTAGATTTTGACCGCAGATCCTTACTAATTAATTTTTACTAAAGTAATTAGACTTGTTGATTCAATTTTTGAAGTTCATTTTTCTGTAAAACAATGCTATCGTCCACAATCATCAAATAACATCAATAAAATACATGTCAAAAATACAGAAACATTAATAAAAATTATTACCAAATATATTCTATTTTTTCATTTTCAATTCGGCGTATCTTGAATAATAAAGCATTTTGTTAATTAGGTACGGAATGAAGAAAGCCCAAAGAAGGCAAAGCGAAGGAAAAGAAAAGGTAAGGAAACGCCAAACCAATAGGGAGAAAGAGCCGCCGTAAAAAAAACGGGTTGGGGTAAATTAGGCCTCCCCTAGCCTAAAAGTTTACGGTTTCCTTTCGCCCATCCCCCTTGCCCCACCCCCCATCCCCTTTTGCCCCCCCCCCCGCCCCCCCCCCAGTTAATTAAAAAGCTAAAAATTTAAAAAAAAATTTTTTTCGACGATAAAAATATGGCACAGCGAAGACTCGATCCCAGGCCCGACGTACTAACCACTGGGCTACTGGGTCAGCTGAGATTTCTCACTTAAAAACCACCTTCAAAAAAAACGGTTCAAAATGTAGTTTCTCGGCGTCCATTAAAAAATTAAACGAAAATTTAAAAATCTGATTCTCTCATATTTTAATGAAAGTTTGGAAAGAGTTAGACACGAGTCTAATGAATACTTTGAATTGTATTTGATTAAAAAACTAATTCAGTATTTTTTTAATTTTATTTTTCTTTTAAAAACATTGATTTTTTTAATTTTCTTACAAATTTGAATTACGTTTTACTCCAAACCTTATCTATAAGTTGCCCCCTATTTTTCTTTAACTTTCTATAAAATTGCAGAAAAAACTGAGTGAATCAAATTTTTTAAGTGGGAAAAAACTGTTTTTTGAGCTTAAGATTCATTGAAATATATCTTAAAATAGAACAACTGGTAAACAATGAAATTATTACCGTTAGATACATCTGAGCTTTCGATCGCATTATACTTTTGTCGAACAAAAATTAATCTAAGTTGATTATCTAACTTTTAGTAAAATTCGTCATAATTGTGGTGTTCTACCTTAAAACGATTATATTAAATAGCGTAGACTCTAAATAAGGTCTTAATTAAAAACGTGGGTAATATTATTGTGCTGGTGAACTATTCATTACAAGCTTAATTAGTAATGTCTCGCGCCAGTACCTTTTCTATTTCTTGAACAGCTATAAACTACAAAAACATTTCTCGTGGTCTCTTTTTAAATGAAAAATATTTCGGTCCATTAAGTTGCAATTTAGCATGGACAGAAATTTGGAAACTTAATCCCGAATCAATTTCGGGGAAACAAGACTGGAATTACATAAAAATAGACACAGAGAGTTTATTCCGGTTAATTTATACCCATTAAAATGGCTTGAAGTGTATTTCGGTGGTAATAAAAAAATTGGAATTTCAACTATTTGGAAGCGAAAGGAATATTAGTAAGGTATTTTTTATCAAAAGTATACAAAAATTAAACATTCAATTTTTACGATCAAAATACGGCATTTGTTCCGCAATTAAAGGCGCACTTTCACAAATCAAACTTCCATATCGCCCGGAACAAACTACTCCTTTAATATTTAGCCGATCAGGCCGATTTGAAAAATAATGTAGCCTTAGGTTTGAGAAACCCAAATATCAAATTTGATTTAGAGTTTTGTTAAAAGAGTAGTTTTTTTTCAAAATGATATAGTAGTCTAATTCTTTCTTGTTTGTTACATTATTTGTGAATAATTTGGTAAATTTGTTATTTAAAGGGACAGAAATACACAGGTATGAAATTGTTATTACGATGCAAAATGCTTTATTGAACTTTGATTCTTATGTTTTTTTAATAATGAAAGTGAAATTGACGCTTTTATTACCTTTTTTTCCAGTTTTTTAAATTATATTGTATTTTGACGTCCGGGTTATTTTCTGCTAAATGATATAATTTTTCACGAAATAAAAACTAAAAGAACAAGGTTTTCAACACTTTGTTCTAATTAGCCGGTTTGCTCAAAAATCTTAATCATCTACGGTCAGCTGACGATTGGTGTAAACCATAGTGATAGTACTTTGAAGTGCCGACATGTCGGAAATAAAGTGTAAACTGCTGATCAGCACAGTTTACAATTTGCTAAAAAAGTAGAAGCGAAATTTTTTTTTCTTTTCAATCTGCACGAACAACAAGAAAAGTTTTTGAAACATATACGAGCGTCTAAAAAACAAGTTTTTGAACATTTACGAGCTCCTAGCTTATGCAATGAATTTAATCAATACAGTAGTATAAACACATTCATTCAGTAAAGTCAACAATCTCACGAAGCGCAATAATTTGCATATTGCGCCAATTTATTTGTCAACAGTGTCTTCCGCTTTACAAAAAAAGTCTGGCTTAGGGGACAAATTTTTGCGGTTCGCGGGACTGAAATTATATAATAAATAACCTTACGTCAAACATTTTGACGAAGGAGAATTAAAAAAAATTTTTTTAATTTTTTTAAATAAGATTTGAAAATTAAATTAAGCGTTTTATAATTCACTTAATATACAAGTGCTGAGATTTTACAAACTATAATTATAAACGATAGCTTAATTAAAATATATTATCTGTCAGTCAAATTATAATTATAAGAATAAACTTGTTATAATTGTAATAAACTTGTTTACACATGGTACATATCTGCGACAGCAGTGTTAAAATTAGATATTCGGCAAAAATAACGAGGAAAAAAGCTTATTATATATTTTTTTATTGAAAGAACTTTATATACTATACGGCTTTGTGAATCAAGCAAAACTTTTTTCTTTTATAATTTCCAAACAATTTTGCAAATACAATTTTAATTTATGAATCTCACGTTAAAGTAAGACTAACATGTGGAAAGTGCATTCGCAACTGTTGCTTCTCCTAAAATCTTTCTTTAGGAAACCGCAAATTAAAATAGATCATTGAACGTCGAATCATTTGACGATCAACTCATTCATCCTACAAATTAAACGAAACCGCATGCAAAATATTTTTTAAGTGATAATGTTTATTAATTAAGCTTAACGCAGATATCGTGACACTCGTGTAATTGAATTCTATATATTTGGTAGTTTTTTATTGATTTAATAATTTATTTTATTTTATTTTATAAAAAATAATAAAAATTAATAAAAAAATAAGTTTTGATTTATTCAATAATTTGGGTATCGTTACAGTTTATGGGTTTGCAATTTATTATTTTGTTAGCATTTAACATGGCGCCACTTGTTTTTAGAGTCATAGTAAAAATGAGTGTAACTGGCTAGGCTAGCCAAATTCAAACAAGTTTATTTTTTATATAACGTGCATACAAGTGATAGTCTCCGCGATTCCAGAATTTCGCTTATTTTTAGGGTTTTTTTGTAAGCTAAAATATTTTTAAACCCTATTAAAAACGTTAAAATAGTTTAAAAAATATAGCTTACATAATTTAAAGCGTCGTGAAGATCAAATAAGCTTTACTTTAGAATTTAAAAAGCAGAGTTCCGGAGCACAATATTTGAAAGTAGGAACATCAATAATCTATATGCTTAGACGCTAAAGGACAGTTCACAGCTTTGACTTACCGCTTATGGCTTAAAACTTAATACTTAAGGGTTTACCTTGGGACTTAAGACCTAAGACTTAAGAGCCTGCCAGTTCACAGCTACATAATAATTGGCTTATGACTTCAACATGTTTCGCTGAAATTTTAATAAAAACGTCGAATTTGCAATACATTTAATGACAAGTAAGTCAATTTAAATTTGTAGTTAAGTCATTTTACGCATTTTTAGAAATAAATAGTTTGTCCTTCTACTAAAACTAGGCAAAATCACAATTATCATGAAACTGCATTTCAGAAACAATTTGTTTTTGTGTTCTTCAAAATTATCTAATTAGAAGATTACGAATAGGATACTTTAAATATAAAAAATTGCGTTTTTTACCGTTAAAATCTGAAAAGAACCAATTACAATTCTTAAAAAGTTTAAAAAAATTAAAATTTAACACGGAATCAATAAAAATCATGTAATTAGATTAAGAAACACACCAAAAACTGGAGATTGTGAACGCATTAAAATTATAGTAGGCTTTATTGATTACGAATAGTGTTTTTATATGTACAAGTACAAAAAAAAACACAGACTGAAACTTCCACATATTAGGTATCGTAAATAATTTTCAGCTTATTTTTTATACTACGAAATTTAACTTTAAAAAAAGACTTCTTCACAAACAAACAAAGAAACAAAGGAGAGTGTGTGAAAAATCTTAAATTCTAAAAAAAATAATAATTTAAAGCATCCGTCCTCGTGGAAAAGGTCAAGAAGGATACTTAACAGTTTTTGGTAAGAAGCAAACCAGACAACGTATTCAACCATAGTTTCTAGATGTTTGAAGAACTATCTAAAGCTTTCATTTTTGAAATTAATTTTTAAGAAGAAGCTTCAAAATTTAAGAATTCAACAATCTACAATTTTTTTAATTGCGTAGTTTTGTTGAGTGTATAAATTTTTTCTTAGATTTATGACAAAATATTGGTTTTTTTCCCAATTTTCTGACTAAAGGTTTTAAAACGAAATTTATTTTGTCGTTTTGTTTTAAAAAAACTTTCCTTTGTCATAAAAAACATTTGTTTTTTAATCTTTAAAAGGAAAAGATTTAACTAAAGTCTTAAGTCAAATTATAACATGATTCAATTCTTAAGTCTAAAGTCATAACCTTAAGCGTAAAGTCTTAAGTTTTAAGTCATAAGTCTCCACTCTAAAGTCTAAAGTCTTAAGTCTTAAGCCGTAAGTCTGAACTGTGAACCGAGCTTAAATCTGCCAAAAAACCCGTCCTTAGCTTAAATTAATCAAATAAACGGAACAAATTTAACATTTTTTGGGTTTTTTACAAGAATATAAAGGTGGCGAATACTTAATGTAATTATTTTTAAATATAAAAATTACGTGGAGTGTGCAGTTTAATAGACAGGTATTCTGAATAAATCGGAATCCTTAGTACCTCACGGATTTTAATCACCACAATCGCTTTAGTGCCATCTAAAATGAAAAACATTTATACATTTTTCCTAAAGACAAATTACAGCTGTTGCTCTCCTACGATCTGGAATATTGAAAAAGACGGATGTTCTAACAAAAAAGAATTGGTTAAAAATCAAAGAATTCAAATAAAACTTCAAAAAAATATTTATAGCCAAAAACCCAAATTTTAAATTTTATTTCATTCCAACTAAACCAGTAATAAAAAAAATTCAGTTTATTCCGTGATATCAAAAAGGTTAAATTCTTGTGATAACATGATAACATGCCCAGCGTACTCAGTGAAAATAATGCGTCAGATTTGCGAACATTTTATAGTGCAGCCAAAAGTTATACGCAGAAATTTGACTTGTAATAATGTAGATTGATAGAAAATCCTTCCAAAAAAAAATCGGCTACGAGGTTTGGTTTTTTTTTTTGTTTTCTTATCTTGTGTTTTTAAACAAAAATTTTTTTGAGAAAACTTTTATCAGAGATGTTTGATTTAAAGTATATATCCATCACCGAAACCTTTTTTTGAAATTAACACAATTAAACAAGCATGTGAATAAAACATGTTTGTTTTTTTTATAATACAACTATTTTGTTTGCCCAAAAGTTTAAAAATTTACTGCAATATTAACTCCACATTTTAGAAAACTTCATGTATAATAATTTATATGCGCGTGTTAAAATAACATTTTCGTGATTCGTCTCCCTTTAAGCTACCAAGCCGTCTCTATTAATGAATTTCTTTGCCCACCGAATTGTTTTGAGAAAAATGTAAAAGTAATCCGCTTTTTTCTAATTTTTAACCCTTCCACCGGTCTAAGATTTCTGTTCAATTCCTTTTTCTTGTGTGGTTTACAAGCTATTTGGATGAATTTCCTTTCGGAAATTCATAATTTTTTTGGAGATATTTTTGATTATCTTTAATAATTTTTGTTAGAATTTTAATTGATTTTTTAAATCATACTTATTGTTTCAAATTTTGGCTTTCGGTACTCAAGTTCTTTAATTGTGTAATTTAATTGTACCTAAACCAAGGTTTGCAAAGGTTTTAGTAATTCATTTAGAAATCGATTTACATTTGGACCTTGTGCAGTCATGGTTTTTGTTATTTTAATTTGAAAAAGATTTTTTATGTATTTAATGGTGTTTTTCGTATGTAAAAATATTTATGACAACCTGTTTTCTTTTGCTTGTCATATGATATATTATTTATGGTTTTAATATTAAGCCTTACGCGCTACATGCATTAACGTTTGAAAGGCCAAAACTAAAAACGCTGAAAATTTTAATATATTAATATCTAATGGCGATTTAGTGTTCTTGCTATTTACTCACATCCCCAGATAGTTTATATTTTACTCGTATAGTCGAATAGTTTGGTCCGCCTTTGTGCTAATTTGTAAGACGTCAAATTAGATTTAATTTTATATAAAAGACCCCAACTTCGTTGTGAGCGCCCTCGAAAACTTCTCAACTTAATTACGGCTCATTTCGATTTAAAAAAAATCGCTCCGGTAACTTTCCCCGGCGGTCGGCGGTGGCTGGAAAAGGCGTTGCTTGGTTTTTTTCCAGTGGAATAAATAAAAAGTTGTTGGCGCGGTTGTTGTTTGTTTGTGGGTTAGCGGGTACCGAACTGCTAATAATTCCCCTCGCTTCCAAAGCTTTCGGAGCGCAGTTTCCGCGCCGGCCAGTGGAAAAGAAGAGACAATTTAATCCGCAACCTCTATAGTGAATCTGGGATTTATCAATTCCTCTTCCTTCGCTAACTGATAAGAAGGCGACTGTTCCAGCTTATTCGGCTTCTTCCAACTGTAACTCTATGCCAATAGTTAAAAAACTTAAACTCGTTTAGCTTAATCTTTACCGCGAATCTTATCATGCGTGTTAAATAACGGGTATCCTAAATAAATCCAGGGCGCCCGGAAAAAATACCTTCTGCAAAATATCTTCGGAAAGAATATCTTCTGAAAGACTTGTAAATTGTCAATTAAAGAAAACTTTTTTTTCCCTAAGCCTAAGCGAAACCTTAAAATCAAGTCAAAACGACATAAAAAAGTTTAAAAAAACCTTTAAAATTTTCAATAATACTGAATAATTTACTGCTGAAAGAAGATATTTTTTCCGGAAGATATTTTGCAGAAGGTATTTTTACCGGACACCAAATCCAGACCGTGACTGACGGATTTTAATGAAAAATTTTAATGTTTTAAAATTTGGACCGTATAATGAACAATATTAAATTAATAAGCCTTTTTCGCTAAATTCTAATACTGTAAAGTAAGTAAACAAATGGTTTTTTTTATATTTTTGTCCTTTGGGCCAAAGTGATAAATAGGAATGTAGAACTTTCTAGTTTTTTTTAATTAAAGACAGAAAAAAACTATTGAAAAAAAAGTTTAAAAAAGTCACTTCTCTTTTTTTTGTACAAATTGTTTAAAAGTATTTGTTTAATATTCTTAAGCAAAATCGCACCAGATGTAATAAGCTATTAGCTACTCTAAGTTTGTTTCTACAAAATATTACTAATATTCATATATTTAAATTCGCTTATTATTTCCGTATGCCTGCTCGTAATTATTGTCATTTTCGAATTTTTGCCTACTTCAGAGCAGCAAGTCAAAATTATTAGCCATGTACAAAGTTAAATTTGTAGAATAGGCCTTGAGTGACTATATTACTTGAAAGGCTTTTCAGAAGCTGGTCTAATAAAAATAAAAGAAAATTTACAAACTATATTAAAACGCAGAAAATTTTTTAAATATATGGCAATTGTATATTATTATATCATTATTTTTTAATGAAAATTATTAAATATATTTTAAAAAATCCATTTAACACACTTTCTTTCTTTGATCTTTTAAGCTTTAATTTAAAGTTTTAAAATAAGCGGGTATTTTTGTTATCAATAGAATACTTATTTACTGTCATGATTATTTTATTTTTATTTTAAATATTTACTTCGTAAAATTAAGATCATGGATGTTTAAATGTATCAATTAGAAAAATTATGAACCGGAATTTGAGAACATTTGAGAATTTACTTGTTCTTTCTGACTAAGTGAATTATCAATTAGAAAAATTATGACCTGGAATTTGAGAAAATTTGAGAATTTAAGTGTTCTTTTTGACTAAATGAATTGTTTTCGCAAACCCAATGCAATCCCAAAATGAGGTTTCTTTTTTGATGTCAAATAAACAAGCTAATATAATTGTACCGCTGGGGGTCTTATCAACCTAATTTTAAAACATATTTTGTGCTTGATATATGTGTCTGCTTTTTGTAGTTATTTTATAAAGTCAGAAAAAATATTTGGCTTACTTCATATGCACACGTTAGAATGGAGCATTTGATTTTTTTTGTTTTTGATTTTGTTATATTTATTGAACATTGATGTTTGGTATGGCTACCTTATATTTTTGCGCGGTATAAAAAATATTTAAAAGAATGTTTCACGAGTGAAATTGCAAATTCTCAAAGAATTTAGTTGATTATAGCATATAATAAATTTCTTGATATTTTGCGATTGCGAGAACATAAAACCGGAAGCCAAAATCTTTTAAAGTTTTTTAAAAATTTTGGGCCTAAGTCTAAAACTATAAGCCCGAACCAATTTTTAGTTGTTTAGACTCCAAGTTCCCACTTTCGCGGGTCTAAGTACCAAAAATTTTTCGAAGGCTCCGACTTTTTTATACTTACGGCTCTAGGGGTCCCAAGTAACCCATAGAGCCGCATAAAGTTTGCGTGAATCGTGTCTTGCGAGGCAGTTTATGCCAGAAAAACATTGTTCTTTTCGATCGGGTTAGTTTGATAATAAAAATTTTCATAACCTTATATCAATTAAACAAATGTAAATAAGGACGTGTAAAGTATAAGGATGTAAAGATTTGATTTTGAATAAAAAAAAATGTGTACCAGTCAGCCCTGCTCTTACTATCATATATCATTCAAGGGAATTGTGACCGAAAAAGGTTCGGTTCGGAGCTCCGCCCATCAATCAATTGATAAAGTGATGATTTGAACTTATTAATTAAATTATAAAGGAAAATATTGTTTTCCTTATTTTAGTTGCAATTTCGCAATTATATTTAACATTTTACAAAAAGCTTAGTTCGCAAAAAAAGTCTAAAATATATTATTTTAGTTATTAGAAATTTCAGTCAATTAGCGTAAAAATGTGGCGAAAGTTCAAAAAACTTAAAAACATCAGAAAAAAAGTGGTTATTATGTGTTGGTGTTGCGCCAATTACTGAATATCGGAGGTTCATTAACGAGTTCTTTAATCACAATGTAATTGCCAGGTTGGGGAGTAATTTGGATTGTTGTAATATGACGCTAACTCCGCCAGCCGGTTATCAAACGCTTATTGATAAGCGAGATTGCTAGGAACTCATCCGGCATTTTACATGCGTAGACGGAAATCAGAGCTCGATCAGATCATAGGGAGAAATCCAAGTCGAGAGCTCTCTTTTTCGGGTTCGACGAGCTTTTTTTAGGCCTTCCTCCGCTAATGAAATATAATTTTTTTCCACGCAAAACATCAGAAATGTTCCAGGAAAATCTGCGAGTTTTCGTAGATTTTTCGGTACGAAAATGTTTGAGGTGCGCCGACCGTAAGGAAACATGAAAAGCCCGCAATACGGCTAGAGTGTGGCGAAAATTTTTTGCAGAATAAAAACTTTAGAGACTTATAATTATTTAAGTTTATTTCCTTTGCCATAGTGAAATTTTGCCGACCGAAAATTCCCATACGAAGCGGGTGGCGCCCTTTTTTATCGAGTTTTAGATTGGTGATAAGTAAAACTAGCGCGTTAAAAAACGAAGTATCAAATTGCATTAAAAGATGAAGATTTATATAGCTTAGGCGTGAACTAACTTTATGTTAAGCGCAATGTTATAAAAAAAACCAAGTGAAAGCGAGTTCTGATATTTTTACGAAAACTTCTAAAAATATTTTTTTACGAAATTGTGACATTGTTATGCAGTCATAGCTAAAATTATGCAGTTTTGGCGAATTAATTAATAAAATTTTGATGATATTTAATTAAAATTAAACCAGCGTAACACAATTTTTTCTATGTGATTGTATCTAAAAAAACAAGAAAATAAAGCATGGAACATACTTCGACTAAAGTTTCCTAAGGACAAAACCCAAAGAATTAATTTTTAAAAAATATAAGAGCGTTTTTAAAATAAAAAATTTACTTCTTGTTGTTCGAAATGCAAAAATGAAGAAAAAATGAATATCAAAAAAATGAAAAAAACAACGCTCTTAAATTACCTAAAATTGAAGCTTTTGTTTTTGCCATTTGGACATTTTGGACAAAGTACGAACCAGGCTTAAGTGCATATCCAGACCAGATGAATAGATTTGTTTTTATTTGTTAAGGAATTGTCGTTAAAATAGATGTTTGATATAAATTTTAAAATTTTAGGTAGTAAAAAAACGTTTTTTTAAGTAACAACTCAAAACGCATCCATAACCTAAAAATGAAAATATTTTGCCTACAACATGTATAAAAATTTTCTCCCTCAGAAAACAAATTATGTGTATGGTATGGAATTATGGCGTGTTATTAAATTAGCGAATTAAAGAACACCAAAAATAAAAAAATAAAGAATTATTTGCAAATTGTTTTTACATGAATTTGTCAAATCATCTTTAATAAACGATCGATTTCGATTTCAGGTAAGAATTTTTTATTTTAAACAAATTTTTTAAGCTAAAAAATTAATTTGTTTTGGTTTATGATAACAAAACTCAAAAATTTCAGTTATTTTTTATGGTTTTATCTTGTAAAACTGGATCAGATATCGTCACATTGATTTGAACATTTTTTAACAGAGATTATATTAAATTTTATTGATGTTTTGTCTAATGTATTGTACGATTAAAAAGATGCCTTTGACATTACTTTTACAACGACACCAACAAACAAACATTTGTTGAGAAATTTTTGGTTTTTAACAAAAAAACTTCTATTAATATAGGTGAAACAAAAATTTCCATATTCGACGGTTGATTACAACCCTAAAAAGCATTATAGATAAACCTGCAAATATACCAAAATTGTTGTAGCAATATTAAACGAAAATGCTGGAAATTGAAAAACTGCTGTTTTTTCCCTTAAATTTAGCTTTAGAGTTTTGTCTTTGGGACACATTGGACAAAGTATGAAGGAGGCTTAATGTGGTTTTGGCGGAAGTTAATCAAATAGTAAAAAAATTCCGACTTGCTCGTGCGACATGGGCTACAAAGTATGTCTACGTTTAATCACAGATGGATTTGAGTGGATTTGCGTGATCTATTCCGTATACAGTTTAATACAAAATGGCGTTAAAACTGTTGTTTTTAATATTTTAGTTCAAGTTTTAACGGCTATTTTTTAGGGTACGAGGTCTTTTGAGCTGTAACTAAGAAACTTAGAACCGTCGGAACTTTTTCGGAACTTGGAGCCCTAAAAAAATTGTTATGGGCTTAGATTTAAGTTTCGCTTGAGCTTATTTATAGGTTTTTGTGATTTTACTTTTGTCTCCAAGTTCCCATAATGTTACCAAGTTCCCATAAGTTTCCTACTTACGGCTCCAAGTTCCCTATTTTTGGCTCCAAGATCCAGCTCCAAGTTCCTTCAGCTTCATCGACCTTATATCAATTTTTAGTTATAGTTTTTTCTTGATAAGAATAATTTCTCAGTTATAGACGAAAAATTGTTTTAAAAAACGTTTGTATCCTATTTTTTTTTCGCTCAGTAATAATACGTTATTAAAACAAAAGTATATGTTAGGGAGAACGTAAAAATTGGGAATTAAAACCCGGAAGTTTGAAATTTGGAACCGAAACTTCAAAATTGTTAAATCTTATATACACTAAGCCTATACCTAATTTAAAACCAATTGTTTCGTTTACTTTTGGCTCTAAGTTTCCATTTTCACAGCTCCAAATTCCTTGATTTAGGGCTTTAAAAACCCCAAACTTATAAATTTTAACTTGTTTGTAGCTTGTTTGTTTTTTATTTCAGCAATTATTCTTATGATGAGAATTAATTAGCAGCAGTAGGGTTTCATATATTTTAGGTGTTTCATAAATTTTCTTTTGGTATGAGCTGTTGTTTGGTGAAATAAAAAAACAATTTATAGAAACACCACTCTTTACCGCTTAGTCGCCAGAATACGTCACAATGTGAATCTGTATATATATAATGTTCACACCTAATGCTAACAATGAATGGCAGTTGCGGTGGAATCACTGCCTTTGTAGCTCGTTTTGCTAAAACTTTTTTGCCACCGAAGAGCGATTGGGAAAAATTCAGAGTCGTAACAATATCGTCTCGATTATGACTCTTTTTGCCTTGTGACGAATGCGAAATCCGAAAAAAAAACGGAAATAGCGAGGCGAAAAAAATCAAAGAGAATTCTGCCCGAGGGGGCCGGGATGAAATCAGAGCCCTTGAATGGGCAAATTTAATTTTGACAGCGGCGCGCACTTACTTTGGACGCGGATTTTATTTTTATCGCGCTCCCCTGAACGTCCACCGCCGCGGCGGCGCGAATATTCTGTTGAATATTCCGAATATTGAGTTGCCTTTGTTTTTTTTGTCCGTCTTTTTTGCCATTCGAATTGCTCACATTTGTAGCCGTGCTTTTTTTTTTGTTGCTGTCCTTTCACCCCCCGTTGGAATTTCTTTAAATTAAGTGGAAAAAAATATGGAGTAGGGGGATCGCGGGGCGGCGGAAACGACGGCAGCAAAAAAGGCTGCGACAAATAAGAAAAACTTTTCAAAAAATTATTTTTAGCAATCGATTTTCAAAACGCGCTTAGCCGGGCTATCCGAAATATTTTTTGATTTAATGGTTGCTTTAACGCGTTTTTTTAATAAAAAGAATATGCCGTTAAGCAATAAATGGCGAGTGAAAAGCGAAATTTTAATCAGAAAAAGGATAGGGAATATCAGTGATATTTTTCAAGTGTAAAGTGCACATTTATCTCCATATAGAATGTACGAAAATGTGTACATTGTTGAAAGTACAGAAAATAACGTTGAAAAACTTTTTTAATACTAAAAGTCAATAAATTAATTTTCAATAACAAAAAAACAAATAATTTTTTACTCGCAGAAACACAAAAATTACACCATTTTGGAAACTTTAATACCCAAACAAATTTAATTACACCGTTTTTATTTTTTGGAAATCAAATTTACCATTATGGTTTAAGTTTAATTTTTATCAATACAAATTAACTTACGCAAATTAAAAGCGTAAATATAAGGTTTTAGTTTTTATCTAATAAAAATTATTTCATTTTTACCATGCACAAAAATATGAAGGAATTTACATTGAATTAAAGGTCATAAACCATCCCATCAATGTTTTATAACATTATATATCTCATGTTGCCTGTGATTCTCATATTAAACCGGTTCATACTAAACAATCGTTAAATTACCAAAGTTTTTTTTTGTTTTAAAGAACTTACATGAATTATGAGAAAACAAATGTAGTGTTAAAGTTGTACGCCCATTTATATACCCTTTTTATTTACTATCTCGCTAAAGGGAGGTACGCCCACCCAAATATTTTTATTTCGATTTATTCAAACCTTTATTATTTTTTTTTTATTTTACAGTACAGCAAAAAAAAAAAAAAAAAATGGAGATGGGGAAACTAAAACTGCTAGCATCGGTGAGAGTACGACCAGATACTGACGCTAATTTTAAATAAAAATTATAAAGAACGACGGAACAAAGGAGAAACGCAGCACATGAGGAAAAGAGGCAGGGGGGTGGGGGATTACACACTCAAATCATCTATCGCTCATCATCCAGAAAAAAAACAAAAAATTACAAAAAATCCATCAATCCGGTCTTTAAGACAGGGCGACAACACTATAACATTATAAATCAGGGAAGAGCGCGGAGCGCTCTTTCCCTTATATTAAATGGGTTAAGTCACTGCGCGGTTAACCGTTGTTGATGGCGTCATCGAAAATCACAAAACCTTTAATAGTTTTTTAGCCAATTAAAAATCTAAACATTTTAAATAACTAAAATATTACTCATATTTTTCTGATATTAAAAACCTAAAAACTTTTGCTAAACATACCTGAATTTCATACTAATAAGCTTAATTTGCTTAACTTTTTTTTTTTTTTTTTTTTTTTTTGGGGTCCCCCAAAAATTTTTTCCTGTGGTAAATATTTGGAGCTGATTTTTTGCACGTAGATGCTAAATTGCCCCCTCACCTGAATTTTATTCTCGTATATGCTCTATTGCCCGTAGTTAAACCTCTGTTCATGTGAAAAACGACCAGTTTTTTTTCTAAGTTACGCATTAGGTATTGGGGTACTTGTGTGACACTTTTTTTCCTTACTGAATTACATATTAAGTAACTTCATTCAGTAATACACATTCTCTTGTGGTTATTTTTTTGGTTTAAATTATAATTCCTTACCTTTTTATAAAAATTACTAATTTTCAACGGGAAGAGCGAAAAAATATCCTTACCACTACTTAGCAGCCATATGGCAACAATAAAAATATTTAAAAAATAAAATGAAATAAATCTTGGGTGACGTGTGAGCGCTGCGGGATACAATGTTTCAATAGACGGAAATTTATCAAAATCGAAACAGAAAAAAACTCTTTTTTATATGGAATACTAAGAAGCTACAATCACTCCAAAAATTTAATACGAGAAAAGACTGGTCTGGGTAACCTCGTAAAATTGTATGGAACCTGGAAAAACCATTTACAATGATGTGGTTTTGTTGTTTAAAAATAAACCATCAATCCAGAAAAATCAAGCACAAAACAAAAGTCCAAATAAAGCTAATTTCCAAAAAAGTGGTTAAATCAGGTCTAACTAAAAAAATTTAAACAGAAGAAAAACACACTATTTTATATGGTTCTTTCAGGTTCCATACAATTTTACGGAGTTACCCAGACTTAATTTTTGTATAGTATACTGCTTAAAATTACATTGAAGTTTTGGATATGAAAATAATTGTATTCATATCATGAGGAGACTATGACGTTTCTTTTAAAATGGGTAAATTTTTTAATGTTTTATATCTTTAATAAATGACATTGAATTCAATGCATTAAAAGGCGGAAATTCTAGCAAAAGACGAAACAAAGTTTCGAAAAAAAAGCCTTATATTAAATGGAATAGTATAAAGCTACATAAGTCTAAAAACTAAATGCCAGAAAAGACTGAAACAAGTCTCTTTAAAACCTGTAAATTAATAACAGATTTTGTGAAATTTTCAGAAAAACAAAACCGAATAAAAACAATACGTGTAAAATCTTTAGTTTGCGTTTTTTAACCATTAATAAAACTTAATTCACATAAATTTCTCTCAAAGTGGATTAACTTTTACATGAGTTAACCAGCTATAAATACCACAGTATTAGTTAAGTCACACGTCGTCAAAACGATACAAAAAAAGTATAACGCAAGCGTCACAGTAACCATGAAAAATTTTTGTCAAAATAAGTTATCGCATTGCGCATTAAATTTTGTAGTTTATCATTATTTTCGTATAAAGCAAAACATACCGCCATATTAACGGCTTTTTAAAATCAAATATCAAGTTTTAAGTCCGAAAAACATTGAAAAATTCAGATTTAATATAAGGCGACTTTTTCTTTAATGTTTCTATTTATTACATAAAACAAATTAGCTGTCAATGTATTTGTTAAATTAAAAGTCGCCTTATATTAAATCTGAATTTTTCAATGTTTTTCGGACTTAAAACTTGATATTTGATTTTAAAAAGCCGTTAATATGGCGGTATGTTTTGCTTTATACGAAAATAATGATAAACTACAAAATTTAATGCGCAATGCGATAACTTATTTTGACAAAAATTTTTCATGGTTACTGTGACGCTTGCGTTATACTTTTTTTGTATCGTTTTGACGACGTGTGACTTAACTAATACTGTGGTATTTATAGCTGGTTAACTCATGTAAAAAGTTAATCCACTTTGAGAGAAATTTATGTGAATTAAGTTTTATTAATGGTTAAAAAACGCAAACTAAAGATTTTACACGTATTGTTTTTATTCGGTTTTGTTTTTCTGAAAATTTCACAAAATCTGTTATTAATTTACAGGTTTTAAAGAGACTTGTTTCAGTCTTTTCTGGCATTTAGTTTTTAGACTTATGTAGCTTTATACTATTCCATTTAATATAAGGCTTTTTTTTCGAAACTTTGTTTCGTCTTTTGCTAGAAATATATATTTTTTAAAACACTCCTATGTATTCTATAGACACATCCTTTTTGCCGGGACTAGCCGGGCTATCGGATATATTTTTTGATTTAATGGTTGCTTTAACGCGTTTTTTTAATAAAAAGAATATGCCATACAGCGATAAGCGAGGAATGAGGAGAGAAATACTAAACAAAAAAAAGAAAAAGGATATGAGAATTTTTATGAGATATGTGGAGCACAATGTCCACATTGAACACAATACAAAATGTACGAAATTGTAAACACTGTAGAAAATACCGAAAAAAACTTTTAATAATAATAATAATAAAAAAAATAACTAATAACAACAAAAAAAAAAAAATACAAATAACACAGAAGAAAGAAAAAAAAAACTACAACTTTTAGGAAACCCTAACCACCCAAGCAAGTTTACTCCCCCTTTTTTTTTTTTAAGGAAACAAATCCATTATTATTTGGTTTTAATTTTTTTCGTTACAACATAACTTATCCTACACAAAAAAAAAGCGGAAAGGTTGTTTTAGTTTTTATTTAATCAAAATTATTTCATCTGTACCATGCACAAAAATATGAAGGAATTTACATTGAATTAAAGGTCATAAACCACCCCATCAATGGTTTATAACATTGAATCTCATGTTTGATTGTTTTTTGCCTGTGATTCTCAGATTAAACCCGTTCATCCTAAACAATCGTTAAATTAATTTTCAAATAATAAAAAATATTTTTCAAAAAATATTTTTCTTGTTTTAAAAAACTTACATGAATTATGAGAAAACAATTTAGTGTTAATGTTGTACGCTCATTTATTTACCTTTTTTATTTACTATCTCGCTAAAGGGAGATATGATCACCTGAAAATTTTTCAATTTTAATCCTTTTTTAGCTTTGCTTATTTGATTTATAACAAACGAGTTAAAACTTTTTTAGATTTACTGTATGTTAGACATATGAAAACAGATTTGCGCATGGTATTGTAACAACTCCTGCTGTGAGGATGTTTCAAAACTGTGACGCCTTTTAAATTTAAGTTTTAATATAAAGCTGCCGAGCAATGATGTAACGCAGCACATGAGTCAATGAAGTACTGAGGCTGGAGATTACAGGTTCAAATCCTGTATCGCTCATTTTTCAGCCAAAAAGCTAAAAATTTTAAAAAATCTATTAATTCGGCCTCATATTTCTGGACGTCACAATATATAACATTATAAATCAAAATATAGATTGAATTTTAATTTTTTAAAATAACTTAAGAAGAAATACATATAAATTGAAATTAAAAAATTGGAGTCAACTCTGATGGAGTTTTGTGTCATAGTGTTGATGAGTATGAATTTGCTTTTACAATTGTATTCTATAGACACACCCTACTTAACTAAGTTCCGCCTGCAAAAATACAAAAATCAATAAATTACTATATTAGAGTAATGTCCTGTGTCTCAAAAAGAAAATATGGTGTGTTTTTGAAAGTTATATGGGCGTTTTTGAAACGCCTTCCTGAAAATATAAAAAATCTGTTAGATTTTTTTATAAAACTAACAAATACTGAAAATAAATGTTGCATTCCAATTAATCTTTTGTTTGCAATATTAGTCATAACTTGTGCAATATTGAAGCTATTTTAAAAAAAACAAACCGTCATTATATTTGTATTTATATGAAGAACATAGTGGTTAAGACCTTCACAGATTTATGACTTTATAGAACCATTTTTAGCCAATTAAAACTTGGGAAAAAATGGAAATCCTTCATCCATTGGAGATCCAATTTTTTCCCAAGCGCTAATTGGCTAAAAGTGATTCCAACAGCTCCTCCCACAACCATTGTATATGGTACTTAGAACAAGAAAATGGTGTGGTTTTTTAAATTCTGAGGAGCAAAGCTTTACACTTGTAATTCAAGATGGAAAATATGGAATCCGATCCAGCGCCAGTGATGTGTAGTTGACTAGTGCAATTACCCATAAAAGTCATTGTTGAATAATGAGATTGCCAAATACACCAAACACTGGCCTCTTCTGGCCCAAAAGATCACGAGTAAAATTAAGAGATGTATTAGTCGCGGCCTTTAGGCTTATTTGAGCCCTGAATCCAACCGACTCAGGACATAGCTAAACTTAGATTTTGCGGTCATTTCTATGAGGCCAAGGCCTTGTAAAAATTACAAATATAAACTTCACCCTTTCAGTTAAAGAATTTAGGGAAATATATTTTAAAACATGCTTAAAAAGATGGCATAAGTTTTAATTAATTTTAAGAATCTTTTATGTTTACGTTTTTACAATAGCCTTTTTATGCTTAGGGTGGGTGAATGAGTGCGCATATTTTTACTTTAGTGCGCATATTTTGCCACAATTCTAATGTGCTAAAAAACACCGCTTAATGTTAGTATTTTTTTTAAAAACCAAAAAACGAGTACAGGACGCGGGACGGGGTCTTTGGAGCCATCAAAAATTTTTGAAAGCTTAGTTAGAGCCATGAGCAATGGGAACTTCAAGACTTTACGAAAAAATTGGTTTGGGGTTAGGTTTAGGCTTTGCTTAGGCTTAGGTTAATGTTTTAGCAATCTTTACTTTCGGTTTCAAATTCACAACTTACGGCTCCAAGCTCCCATGTGTATTTGTAGCTCCACGTTCCATCTCCAAGCTCCCAAGGCTCCATCGACCCTAAATCAGAGACCGTAAGCAGTTTTTCTTTTTTGTATAAAAAAACTTTTTTTATAATATTAAAAATGCAAATTTAAGTGAGAAAATTTTGATTTATCGCTTTGTATGTGTCTACTAATTTTTTAAACACAATAAAAATCAAAAAAGATCAAAACAAATCAATTCAAATCAAAACTAACAAATTCATAAGTTTGAAGTCAAAAACAAAATTTATTTATTGATTATTTTTACAAAACGGCTCCTGTTCGCTAATATTATACTTTTATTCTATTATATGTTCAATAACAACCTTGCTCGAAACTTTCTCACGATCTTCAAGAGTGATATTCGACAATATAAATCGATATCGAGCAACTGACCAGTTAAGTTTTTTTTTCAAATTGCAACTTAATGATCTAAATGAACTTTCCCTTCTTCTAATCCGTTTCGAATCCATGTGTGGAGAAGGAAAATTTTCAATTCGCGTATATTTGCATTGATGGCCGGCTCAGTTCTTATAAGTCTGGGATTTGAGTGAAATCAATTAAACTTTATCCAAAAACCCGTAATCTGATACCGCGTGTATATACTGATGTTTGACGTAAAAAATTTCCACAGTCTTGTGTTAACCTCCGGTCGAAAATAAACCTTTAGATTTCTCATTGACTGAGCAGCATTAAAATTTTTAGTTTTTTAGTGCCAATTTTGGGTACAAATAACGAGTAAATTTTGGTACCCCTCAAATAGTTAGCAACACTTTTGAGCTAAAATCAACAAAACGGATATGTACTGGAAAAAATCTTAAGTTCTAGTTCACACTCGAGTGAAAAGTGACAACACGTTTACAGCGCATTGACAATGGACAAAGTAAAGGTTTAAACGTGTGGGTAACGTGGTTTCCCGTTGCCGCTTTTCACACTGGTTTGAACCAACCTTCCCGTAATTGCCTTTTACCCAATAACCAATTGTGGTGGTATCTTCCATTCATCATTGTGGTGCGTAAACACTACTACGGTTAACTCCAAGTATCATCTAAGTCATACGAGAATATATAACACAAGAGAATGTCCGATTGTATACTAATTTTTTTACAAAAATTTTCTTGCTATAAAAGTCGCACATGCGCGATTTTGGGCGAGATTTTTAGCAAAATAACATCCGCCATTTTTTAATATTTTTTTTCTACGCAGCAATTTTTAAAGCAATGTTAGTTTTCTTGCAGTAAAACTTGCCATATTTTTTGCTTCTTGACATAATGCTGTTTTTTTCGCGCTGCGATTATTTTTGCAAAACAAAAAGACAGACGTTCAGAAATTTAGTGCACAGTCGGACATTTACTTGTGTTATTCTCGTTCATACCTAAATAAGACTGAAAAGAATAGTTATTGCTGCGCACACTGCGCCAGGCTGAGTGAGTAAACCGCTAAGTGAACGAGAAAATTGAAATGGTTAAATCTGATGCGTATTCAATGTTTGATAGCAATTATTCTAACCACGTACAGTATTATGAACCATCTAGATAAGAACTAGTTTACGTAGAGTTAATCGCGTTAAATTTTATGCACCATAATGGTCGAAAGATACCAGTCCTGTGAGACGAAGGTTTTACCTGAGTGCTATGAGACTATGGTTTGACTTTGGTAACCGAAAAAAATACGATTACAAGAACTTGTTAAATGTCACTTTTTCGACTTTCTGGGAGGAACGATTAATGGTTTGTGATTTTTGAGACCGAAATGCGCCTCTGAGATGTGGATTTAGAATCCTTTTAGCGCAGCTCAGTTTTAAAATGGTGTTCTCGTCAAGATTCTCATCGTGGTTATACTCCTAGCAGACAGACACGATAAAAATCGCGAAAAATTAATATGAAATTCATATCAACAGGTAGCTCTAAACATTCTTAACCATAGAACATTTT
The DNA here is from genome assembly GCA_030248175.1 of Microlaimidae sp. YZB2_3. Taxonomy (NCBI): domain Eukaryota; kingdom Metazoa; phylum Nematoda; class Chromadorea; order Desmodorida; family Microlaimidae; species Microlaimidae sp. YZB2_3. Next base: position 28,931 of record JASAMX010016080.1, read on the forward strand.
ATAAATCAGTTCACCGATAATTATTTTTTAACCAATACGGATCTGTTGTTAAACACATCAAACTACAACACGGCACTTCACTATAATACCATTATTTTAACGTTATTCCATTTTTACGACGCTGTTAATTCCTAGTGTCCTCGACTTTTTTTTTGATGACAAACCTAGTGCAGTGTGAACAATTTCATAGGTCGCCTGGGTATTTCATAACAAAGCAACTTATATAAAACAAGTTAAAATCTTCCGTAGTTAAGTACTGAAAAATTTACACTCCAAATTTTATATGTTCCTGCAGATTTTTACAAATTATTTTACCATTTCCTATCGCAACTAAGACGGTGTATCAAATCTGCTGTAAAAGTGCGTTTTTATTGTTTTTATCTCATAAACTTAAATTATAAATTTTCATATTTTAATAAGTTTTCACTTTTAAATCATGTATTAATTCTTGCCTATTTTACAAATCGTGTCTCTGCCCATTGTGAGGGGAAACTTTTACACGCTTGCAGCTAAGTTTAACATTGGGAAGCCCTGGCACATTCCAGAATTTTTAGAATTTTAAAATTAAATCCATTGTAATATATAAAATAATTATATGGTTACAATATTATACTAAATTTTATTGATATCATATTTGATTCAATTGTTTGTTAATTATAGCTGTTTTTATTTTAATGAACAAATTGCCTACAAGATACGTTTTTTATTAGATTACAAAAATTAGATTTTACACGCGTTTAGAATAAATATATAAAACCAAAAAGAATGTTGAAATACACTAAATTTTAAAAAAACTTGCAAGAAAAGTCACTCATGCAGTTTTTGTATTGCAGAAGCAAAAACGCAACTTTATGTACACTTATACTGGTTAAGTTAATTTTTGTTCGAAGAAAAAAATTACATTATTTCCCACAAAAAATCAAACTGTGTTTACGCACAAAAACAATCAGAAAATAACAGTCTTTTACAAAAAAATTGCGGAAGTGTGATTTTTTTTCAAAATTAGGTCAAAAATTTAATGTACAATTGTACATGTTTTGGGTTATGTTATATTCTTGCTCACACAACGCACATCATTTAATCTCTCTACGAATACGAAATGTTAAACTGTTTAAATACTTTTTTCTATACAAATGTAAATAGTTTTTTTTAATTTAAAATTTGAGGGTTTTTTTTTTGACATAGTGAAATTATTTCGATTTAATTTTGCGACTGCAAAAATATCGAAATCAAATTTGATTTATGGTTTAGTGTTCTTTTTTGTCATTTCGTAAAGTCATTTTAACATTTGCCACATAATTTATTTTCAAATTTATCAAGTAAAATTTTTTATAAAAATTATTGAGAAATCGTAGGGTTAGGAAAAAATTTTAAAAAATAAACAATTTTAAATCTAAACGAAAATTTAAGATCAAAAATATTTTTAGAAATTTATTTTTTCATTCACTTAAACTTTTGTTGGATGAAAAATTCCCCACAGAATATTATATTATAATAATCTTATTTGTTTTTGTGTTTTTAATTTTTTGATGTATAAGGTATCCTATATTTTTTAAAATTAAAAACGCAATCTTTAATCAGAGTAATTTTAAAAAAAATTATTTGAAAATTATCATTTTTTGTGGATAATTGAACCATGAGATAAATTTGTATTCTATTTCATAGTTAGTCGCTTCCTCAGAAACGCATTTTTAAATTTTTAGTTTTAAATAGAGCTTTTATCTTTTTTATGTGAGCAAAAAATATAGTTGTTCTAACTGTGGTAAAGAGTTATTTTAATTGCTTTAGGCAATAAAACAGGCGGGAGTTTAAAAAGAAAAAAAAACACCTCCGCGTCTTGTGGTAAATATTTATGACAGCAGATTCTGGTCGTTAACAGCAAACTAAGCCATTTATATGCATTTTTCAAAAATGCAGGAATAAAAGCTAAAGTTTTTTTTGTATTTTAGCCCGGTAATGTTGCAATGGTTTATGTTTCAATTTTTATCACTAAAAGCTTTACCATTGTTTAAAATATTTTAGTTGGGTTAATACGGTCTATACTTTTAAAACTTTAAATAAAAAATTACTAACAATAAACCAAAAAAAACATTTAAAAATACGTTAGGCATTTTTTAATATCACGGCTATTATAGGCACCTTGCACTGGAATTCAGTTTATACATGAAGTATGCAATACACATAGCGAGTCACCATAATGGAAATTACCGTATCTCCTACTTATCTTTCGTAGTATGCAGATCAACCCTTAAAAGCGCGCGAAATTTCGATCAGTTGATCTGCATACTACGAAAGATAAGTAGGAGATACGGTAATTATTCATTATGGTGACTCGCTATGTTTATTGCATACTTCATGTATAAACGGAGTTCCAGTGCAAGGTGCCTATTAAAAAAATTTAATTTAAAAAAAAACTTTATGTTGATATCGCGTCTACAAAAAAGTTTATTCTCCTTTTTTTTAATCGCCAAAACATTTTCAAGTTTAAGTTTAAAAAATATAGAAATTATAAACGCTTTACAATTATATAATTTTTTAGGTTTATAGAAATTATAAACGATTTACAATTATATAATTTTTGAGGTTTATTTTTTTTAAATAGAATGATTTTTTTATTTCGATGATGAAGTTTTGTCGCGTACCACTTTGAAAATTGTTTATTTTTTGCAAAAATTATTAATTTGTCTGGTAGTTATTGAACTTTTTTAAGCATTAGTCTAATAGTTTCATTTAACTTTATGAACTTGTCATACAATCGGCTTAATAATTTTTTTAAATTATCTGTATTGGCTTCCCTTCAACTGCAATAATATTTTTGTACACTCCACGGTACGAAAATTCACCACCGTCACCTGACCTGAATATAATTTAGCTTTTAGTTTTTAAACCAGTCAGCCTTTGTTTTTCTTAAATTACTTAATAATTTAACATATATTCTTAAATTATTAAATTCTTAAATTTTTGGAAACTTGGAGCCACGAGCAATGGGAACTTAGAACCTTTAAGAAAAAATTGGTTTTTGGTTAGATTCAGGCTTCGCTTACGCTTAGGCTTAGGTAAACGTTTTAGCGATTTTTACTTTCGGCTCCAAGTTCCCTATTATTGGCTCTAAGTTCCAGCTCCAATTTCCCAAGGCTCCATCGAACCTAAATCACAATTGTACCTCTAACTGACACTTCACTTCGGCGTACGTCGCTTTGGACATACGATTAGCGTCATTAATGTTCAATATTCGTTTTTTTGTTGGTAAATTAAAAAGGGAGTTTCGGTAAGCCAACGTTTTTTCGCTTTTTTTGCCCACCTTTTTTGCCAAAAATTGAATTTTTACAATCCTTTGGAATCACAGATTACAGCAATACTTCAGAGGCCACGTTAAAATATTGAAAGTGTAAAAAAAAAAATCTTGTCGCATATTTGGTTGGTTTTTTTTCTATTTTGTGCTACCTAAAAAATAAGATCATATTTTGATATATTTATTTTTCCCGCGTTGTCGCTGGAATTCAACCCTTTTGAGAAGCGGGCGTTAAATTGAGCGAAAAAATCCTATACTTCAACGAGAATTTTGTTTAAAAAGCGCTCGTTTTTAGCTTTCAAAAATAAACATTAAAGGATTCCACTTGATGCATAATGGCAGGGTAGAAAGAGTCAGATTCCAGAAAAATTGAAGTGACTATGAATGAAAAAAAGTGAAAAGAATACGAAAGAATTTTTTGCGACTCATTTCCCTAACACAAGAAAAAAGCAGGGTTTGAAAAACGAATCACAATGCTGGCGAAATTAATAGCGGTTTTGCGGTTTACAGAATAGTGACAGATGATAATTGGTGTAAAAAAAAGTTTGTAGTTTTAGTGAAGACCACCTGGACGGTGTAAAGTGGTCGGTGTGTTTTTTTTTTGTGAATGGATAGTGGCCGTGAAATGTTTTAATTTAAGAAAGTATCCTAAATCAATGGACCTACTTAGCATGACAAAATTTTAAGTCATCGGTCCCGCCGCAAAATTAGAATTCGTTATGAAATAAAAAATAGTTACCAAATTTTCTAAGAAACCGGAAATTAAGCAACAATATTAAAACAATTTCAAGTAATTTTGTAATTTTTGACCCCTGTTTAAAGGTATTTTTTGAGTAACTAAAATATTTCATATGTAAATTTTTTTGTTAAAAAAAACATTTTGTAAAGCTTTAATTTAATACAAAAAGCAGCTTAAATTTTTCCAATACATTTCAAATGTTTTATTATGTAGGTAGTATTTCCAGTTTCAAAAATATTACAATAAGATGTATTTTATCTGAGAGCAAATATGTTTCGTGGTGGGACCACTGACACAATTTTTGTTATGCTAGGTAGGTCCATATGTAAAATAGAGACGGTATGCATGCGTGTGTGCGTACGTGCATTCGTGCGTGCGTGCGTGTGTGCGCGCGTGCGTGCGTGCGTGCGTGGGTGCGTGCGTGCGTGCATGCGTGCGTGCGTGCGTGCGTGCGTGCGTGCGTGCGTGCGTGCGTGCGTGCGTGCGTGCATGTGTGCGTACGTGCGTACGTGCGTATGTGCGTGAGTGCGTTCCAAATTTGGTAACAAAAAAACGGCCCATAAATTTTAACGAATAATTAGATGTCAAAATAACTTGAATATTTTTTTTAAATTGATAAGAAACGGATATTTTATGAACGAAATTATTTCTAATTTACGACTATACTGTTATTGATATCGGTCTTTTTGATCTTGTGAATTGCAGCTAAATGTTTGATTTTTTCATTGATTTCAAAAACCATAGTTGTTTATTTATTATTAAATGTAGCCGATTTTTTGTTTAAGTTAAATCTTTAGCATAATTTGCAGAGCGAATCACGAATCGGTGATGTTAAATTTTTTTATTTTTTGACTATCAAGTCTTGGCGCGGTTTTTATTGATTTTTAGTTGCTTTTTTAAATTGTAACCTTTTCCTGATATTAGCTATTCCTATTATGATTGTAACCTTTTCCTTTTAAAACCATGCTCCGAAGCTCCGACTTTTTAAAACAGAGAGAGTTTTAGAGATTCACCCTTTCAATGAGGAATTTGAAGTTTTTTTAAGCTTGTTTAAACTTAAAATATGTTTTAAGCTATTTTTTACATTTTTGAACTATTTTATTGTTTTTAGTAATTTTTTAAACAAAATCTAGTTTTAAAAAAATTTTTGACAAAATGATTCATGGCATTATTTTGGTAATTATTCATAAAATTAGTACAATAATAGAGCGGAGCTCCGGCGTTTGCCCCGGAATTTAAAAAAAGTGGAACTTCGATCCGGAGATCGCAGCCACTTGAAACAACACAAATTATTAGAATTATTAATCAAAAATTTGCTTAGATTTTTTGTCTAGATTTCAAGATCGCTTGCGTGCGTTCGTACGGTTTCTCGTCGTTTGCAGGGGAACGGTCACGCGTCTGCTTTTGGAGATTTTCCTCTATTTTTTCTTTTACACTGGAGGGGAAAGAAAAGCTTTAATTTAAGAACTTAACGGGGGCCCTCGGGGGGGCCGGACCCAATCCGGAGAGCGCGGACACGGCGGCGGAGAAACAAACAAGAGCCCCAGCTAGAAGGAGAAGCATCTCTCTCTCTCTCTCTTAATACGGCGCTTCCACTTTCCACTCCCTCTCAGAGCCGGCCGGGGAAGAAAGTTCCAGCAGGCCGCGGCGAGAAGCCCCTTTATGAGTTCGCCTGCTCATTTTTGTTTCAACCAAATGTCACATTTTTTTCGAGGGTTTATCTCTCCATTTTCCATTTGCTACAACTCTGGTCTCCGGTTTAGTCGGTTACGTTTGACTCGCGGAAAAAAGCGGGTTAAAATGTTAGTGATTGTTTCACGGTGCTCCGGATTGGAACACCGCTTTTCGGAACTCAGAAGCGAGTCCTGTAGTTTCAGAGCTCAGTCCAATCAATTTGCGTACTAATTTTATGAATTATTAAAAAGTAACGCCATAGAATATTTTGTAAAAATATTTTGAACTATTTTTTAGAGTTTTTAAAAACATAAAAATAGTCCTAAAAACGTAATTAGATAATTTGAAACCTATTCAACGAATATATATGCTTTAAATCGATAATTAAAAAGGTGTAGTTCCGGAGCTTTGTACTTCTGAGGCTTCCTCTGTGTTAAGTAGCCGGAGCCCCGGAGCATAATACTGTTGTTTAAATAATTTTGAACAATACTTGACTCAACGTTACTACTGTAATGGTTGATTATTAACCTATTTTTGCGGTTAAAAGAAGCTACACGCAGATAATTTTAAAAACTTACTGACTTTATAGTAATTGTTTTACAAATTAAATACGTTTAATGAAACTAAATTTTAATAGCAATAAATCTGAGATACACTAATAAGTGTTCCAGAAATGTGCTCATGCAGTTCAAGGTAAATGCAGTTCAAGGTTTAACGCAAAACTTCACAAAAGGAGACAAAACATAAATAAAAAAATGTTGTATTTAAAAAACTGAGGTTTTAAGATATTGAAGTTTAAGCTTAAATAGTGTGAGAAATTTACATGTTTAAAAATTTTTAAGTGATTTTTAATGTTTTCAAAAGTGTTACTCAGGGGAAGGTTTCAAAGAAAAGTTAGACAGTGCTCTAGCTTCATAAATTTAATTGTAGTCTTACATAGCTGTATGTATCTATAAATCTCAGTTTATAAGGGGTAGGCATTCGAATTTTAAATTGATTTGTTCCTCCATCCCGATTTTTTTTTGAAAGGTTTATTGATCTGTTTTACTGTCCCATACTTTTTATTTTAAATTATTTTTGATTACACATTTTGATTTAGGGTCGATGGAGCCTAGGGAACTTGGAGCTGGAACTTGGAGCCAAAAATAGGGAACTTGGAGCCGTAAATGGGGAATTTGGAGCCGTAAGTTGGGAACTTGGAGCCAAAAATAAAAATCGCTAAAACGTGTACCTAAGCCTAAGCGAAACCTAAATTTTACCCTAATAAAGTTTTTTCTGAAAGGCTCCAAGTTCCCATTGCTCGTGGCTCCAAGTTCCCAAAAATTTTCGATGGCTCCAAGTTCCTTGCTTGTGGCTCTAAAGACCCCGTACCCACATTTTACTTTATTTTGGTTTTCAATTAAGTTATAGTTGCTATATTCAATATCAATAAATTGTAGAATTTTTGTAGCGGCTATTTGAAGGGTCGCTGGTCCAAGCCCCAATTTTTCAATTTAATTGGAAAAGTGTGTCTTGAAGCAAAGTCTACAGTAATATTTGCTAAATAATAAATTTATCAATAAATTATTAAGATATTAAATTAACCCCATTTTTATTAAAAAACCATCAATTTTGATGCGGGCAAAGTGCCAGTAATATGCAAACGTTAAGTTCCCTATAAAGTTAAGATTTGTTGAGCTTAATTTTGAATAAAAACAAAACCCTAAAGTATTCATTTTAAATTTTTTGGCACAGATTTCAAGATAAAAAACCTCTATTTATGTCTGAATCTTTTTATATTTTTATTTTAATAAGGAATTTATATGTGAAATCATTTTTCGGCTTTTTTAAAGGGTTTGATTTTAAAAATGGCTGAGAACCATAAATTATATAAAATATTCGACATTTTTTAAAAATTATTTTGGTTCAAACAGCTTATTTTTATATTTTTACTAGGAACAAAAATGATTTTTTTTAAAATAAATGACAATAACCATTTGGAACAACAATAATGTTATGAGTTATTTAGTAAAATTCAAATGTTTTATCTATATTAATGATTTATTATAATAAGCGATCTGCTGTTTGTTTGAAAAAGTCCTTCAATTTAAACCATTTTCAACAAAAATGTAAAAAATATATACTATTGTATAGTTTTATTTTTAAACTTCCAACGAATATGATTTTAATTTGGTATGTGTCAGACCGAGACCAATACAGCGAAATCCAAAAAATCTAGGTTTTTTAGCAAGTTCTAGCCCTAAAATTAATGTAAGAACATAAATAAATTATAACCGCCAAAATTACTCGGTTAGCTCCAGAATATATAGCAGAAAAGAATGTTTCTACTGTACAATAAACTTTTGAACAAAATTTGCAACAGAAGTTTCACCAAAATTACCAAAAAAGAACAACGGTTTTTTAAATTGAGATCCATTCCTACCGAACTTAGAAACCCATGCAAAACATAATGTTGATTGTTTTTACAGTCACCACACCAAAGTGTACAAAAAATCACATATGTTGGGTCTTCATCTAATTTTAAATACCACCAACCAGGTGTTAAAATTTATTACACCAAAATCGGTAAAAGAAACCACATTTAGAAGACTTCACCTTTAATATTAATTAACCTTGTTTTAATTTCGCACTAAGACCAACGCATCCATTTCTTGATTTATTTTTTGTGTCTGTTTTTACAAATTATTATATTTCTTTTTTTCTTTAATAATAGTAATTTTAAGGTTTAAGGTTATATATGGCTGACGTTGAAAATTGGTTTGCAGACATGAGGGGACCAATTAAGATTGTGCGGTTATGACGTTTAAAAAAAAACGCAGATTTTTTTTAATTCCACCTTTTTATAAAATATACAAGAATTATCTAACTTTATTCCTTTAAAAATTTACATATTGCGTAATTTGATAAATCATTATTAAAATACAGGTTTAAAATTTTTGAAGGGTTTTGTTGTTAAATAGTCGATTCAATATTGCAATTATTGAAGTCAGCTAGATTTATTTGCTTATAGTATATTTTACTTATATTAAAAATTGCTTATTAGTGTTTTGTATATTATATCAACGTGTATTATCTTGTTATTCAACATTTAATTTTATTCAATTTATATTTTCTTGTATTTTCATGTGTTTTTTAATTGTTTGAAATCCTTAATGATTTAAGTAATTTTAAACTTTAACTTAATAATAAAGTTTTATATTAAACTATATGTATTTTTTCTTGTTTTAGAGGAGTTAGTTGAATCTGTTTAAATTATGAATAAAAACCGTTTATCAGACAATGGAAATCTTGATTAAAATAAAAATTTGTTTATTTTTATTTATATTGTCGCACGATACAAACTCTAGAGTGATCAAAATGTTCGGATAATATTTTTGGTTTTGGGGGGTTTTATTATCCGACTATATTATTTTACTTTTTTTTGTTGCCGTTTGCCGTTTTAAACCAAGGAATCCGTATTTTTGATATTTCTTCAACATTATGGTAAGTGCTTTTAAATTTAGTTTTAAATACAGATGTTTTGTTTTAACATTCTTGCAGATGCAAACGCAATAGAACTTGAAATGTGTCAATTGTGTCAATTTTTTGTTGTGCAAAATTTGATTGGTTCTCCGTTCCTTATACAGATCTAATTACAGAACTCTACTTTAGTACGCATGTTTGTAATGCTTTTAATTAAAAAAAGAGCCGATAAAATTCTTAAAACAAATAATTACTATTATTTTGAGCACTTTAAATTAAAAAAAATATTTGTAAAACAGTGAATTTGCGTTATTTTTACCTTATTTGTTAACATTGGACCGGACTTAAAACTATAACATGATAAATTAATAGTTTAATAATTTAAAAACAACTAAAAAAAAGTGAAATTAAAAGGAGTTTTTGTGAGTTTGTTAGAGTTGGTTTGACACTGCAAAACTTTTGATCGAAACGTTTTTTGAAATAACATATGAAAGATGAAAAAGTACGCAGGCTCTGTACAAAATGATCGTATAATCTGTCAAATAGAAAACCACAAAGGATTTAAGTCCGGTTATAGTGGTTATAGTATCGCATATACAAAAGTCCAGTCAAAAAGTCATAGTCATAGTCAAAAATCCATCCGATTAAGGGTTGATGGAGATGAAAGAACTTCGAGCTAAAAAAAAGGAAACTTGGGAGCCTTAACCTGGTAAGGACGGGGTGCCTGAATTGGGAAAAAAGGTTTTTACCTGCCTCCTACCTGCCTCCATCGGAAATTTTATTGCCTGCTATCTGCCTCCTACCTGCGTCTGAGGCAGTTTTGGCTGCCTCCTACCTGCCTCCTAACCTGTATATGCTTCAACATAGGAGACAGGGTTACCTGCCTCCTACTTGCCTCCGAGGCAGTTTTACCCGCCTCCACCCTACCTCCATGCTACCTGCGAGGCAGTTTTACCTGCCTCCAGTCTTCGGGAGGCAGGTTCAAGAGCCGAACTTGGAGCCGAAAGTATAAATCGCTAAAACGTTTACCTAAGCCCAAGCGAAGCCTTACTTTAAGCTCAAACCAATTTTATTACCTATTATCTATTAACTATTATTCGTGGATCCAAGTTCCCAAAAATTTCCGATGACCCCAAATTCCCTGCTTGTGGCTTTAAAAACCCCGTATCTCCAGTCCAATTATTTTGTGTTGGATACTTTATTACAGGTATTTTAAATACACGAAAATTAATTTTCCCAATAAATTTGTATGGACTTCGATTTTGATAGTAGTCCACTGATTCAATGTGTTTAATTTTCCTATATGCCTTTTGTTTTTATATTAAAAGCAACAAAAATTATTAAATGCAATGTGCTATTGTTTTCTTGTGCCAATCTACTTTTTTTCTTAGATATAATTGAATTTTTTGCTATATTACAAACAAAAAACATATACTTGTTTCTTTGCTGTAATTTCTTGCAAGGAAAAATTAAATTATTAATATATCGGTAAGTAGATTGTTCTTGCGAGACCGGTTTCATCTTTAACTAACGCTATGTTGGATTTATATAAAACAAAATATATCTTAATATCTAACTTAATAATGAAAAAGACGCTTAGCTACTTCATTTAGTTTCTTTCAAATAATTATATTAATAAAAATATTAATAAAAATAATAGTAAAAAAATAATAATAAATAAAAATAATAATGCTAATAATAACAAAAACATATAATGAAGGAAAAATGAGACACTTAATAAATCTTTAAACCACCTGAAAAACGATTTCAATCGCACAAAAATTTAATTTTAAAATATGTGTACATTGTATAAGAATATTATTATAATAATTTTTTATTCAAGTCACTTTATACTTCTTATACTTCTTTTATAACTTCTTAAATAATTACAAAATTAATTATTAGGAAGCTTAATTATGCTTTATAACACAAAGTTTTTTTGTATAGGTAATTATCATCACATTTTTTTATTTGTCAATTTGTTCGCAACTTTTATGCTTAAACTGCTTAAAAATAAATAGTTTAGTAATCGGAAATAAATCTTTTAACGACCTGAAAAACGATTTCAATCGCACAAAAATTTAATTTCAAAATATATGTAAATTGTATTTATAATAATTTTTTATTGTCAATTTTACCAAGTCACTTTATACTTCTTATACTTCTTATAACTTATAACTTCTTAAATAATTACAAAATTAATTATTAGGAAGCTTAATTATGCTTTATAACACAAAGTTTTTTTGTATAGGTAATTATCAACACATTTTTTTATTTGTCAATTTTTTTTATTTGTTCGTCAACTTGTTTTGGTTGATGATTTAAAACAAGCAAATTTAATTTTTATTTGTAAACTTAAAAAACAATTAAAGTTATATAGATATATAAATATAAATTTTTTAAAAACTTTATTTCACAAACTAATTTTGTCTATATAAATTCACATATTTAATTAAAATGGAAAAAAATAGAATGAAAAAAAACAACAACTATTTAAAATAAAAAAAATTCCAAAAAAATAATTTGAAATGAAACAAAAAAATTTATTATATATATGCATATAATTATGCATACAGATATGCTTTTAGAGTCTCAAATTATAGAGAACTTGTAAAGCCGTCAAAAGTTTTAAGATACTATAAAGGTTGGTTCATACTTAAAACAAAACGTCCTTTGGACTTTGTCCAAAGGACAAAAGTCCTTTTGACAAAGTCCAAAGGACAAAGGTATTTGTCAGTACAAAGGACAAATACTGCGTCAAAACGTCCTTTGGACTTTTTCCTTTGCACAAAGTCCAAAGGACAAATTTTAAATAGCATTCATACTTCGTCCAAAAGAAAAAGTCCAAAGGACCTTTTGGCTTGTCCAAAGGACGTTTTGGCTTTTCTAAATTTGTCCTTTGAACTTTGTCCAAAAGACGTTTTGTCGTAAGTATGAACCAGCCTTAAGTCCACAAAATGAAAAATCCAAATAAAAATTAGCTTGAGTTTAGGTTTAGGCTTAGGCTTATAGGTATAAATTTTAGCAACTTCAAACGTTCGGCTCTAAGCTTCCCCTTTTTGACTTTAGGTTCATCATTTTTGGCTCCAAATTTTAACGCCGAATTTCCTCGGTTCGTCAAATTTTTATGAGAATGTGAGTAAACATGAGTTATACTGATAAACATATTAAGATACGCCTTAAAAAATTTGCGTTAAAATATAAATCCATAAGTTTTAGCATATAAATTTTATTATTATAATAATATTGAATTTTCATATTGCGTATTATATTTGAGCTAATCAAATTCTATAAAATTCAAAAAAAATCCACACATAATATTCGCTGTTAGATATATCTTAACGAAAAGTAATCTGTAATAAATTTGAATTTATTTATTTTTCTAAACAATATTTACAACTAAATTTCCATTTATTTGTTATTTGAACATGTGTATAATGCTCAGCGGACTTAGGAAAGACATAAAAAATAGTGATTATTGATTAAAAATTATAGACTCAAATTTGAAGTTTTAAAAAAAAACAATGACAGATTCTTTTTAATTAATTAGGGTTAAAATTTTTTTTTAAATTTGGTTTTAAAAAGTCAAGATTTTGTAAAAAGCTTAGCCGTAACAAAGATTCACTATGCCTTATTGATTATTGAAAGTTTAATAATTTTTAATAATAATAATAATCATTTAATAATATTTTAAGAAGGTTGTAGATAGTTTTTTTATTAAAAAAATTAAGCAGTAAAATTTTAGATCTTTACAAAATTTTATGTATTTTAAAACCTGTTTTGCGGGAACTCGGCTAACTTAAGTGTTTTATTCTTCACTTTCTACACGTCAACAATACTTTTAAGTGGTGTGTGGTGTCTCAAAATCTACATTATATTGTAGCTTTATATATCTAGATACATGTTTATATAGTTTTTCTAGCTTTATATACATATACATATAGGGTTTAAATTTTTAATTATATGGATGTTCGTATTTATTGTTTTTTCAATTGCAAAAAACCTTTTACTATCGTTTCAACACAATTTTTTTAAAAATACATTGTTTAAGCAAAAGTGAGGAATTTAAAATAAATTACTGGATATAAGAACAAAATATTGAAAAACATTACTATCTATATCTTAAAAAAAAGAAACAAGCTAAAACTAGAAAAGAATAATGTGGCCTCTAAAGGTACAAATTTAGGAAAAAAAGTTGTTTTTTTTTGTTTTTTGCTTTCGTATAAAAAAATTTTATTTTAAATTTACGAAACTTAATTTTTTAATAAAATTTGTGTTTTAAAATAGATTTTTGTTAGTATTACAACAACATATTTTAGCTAATTTTATTTTTCAAAATAGGATAAGTTTAACGATTTAGTGCAAACAATAAAAGCTGACGATTTCAAACGCTAAAGTATATAATTTGGCAATTTTAATGGAGATTCCAATCAGCTTAACTTGGTTTCGAACCAATAAAAAAGCTAATTAAATCCGTCAAGTGGGTTTATTTTCTCAACATTGTATCTTGACTTGATTTTTTAACATTTTTGATTCTACTATTCGCGCTATATCGATAGTTAGTTTATTACATTTTATTATATATATATATTTATATTTATATATATATATATATATATATATATATATATATATATATATTTTGAATTCTAACTCATAATTAGTAATAAAAAAAATTCAGCTTCTTATTACACTTTCGCACAAACATGTGTATAATTCATTTTAACATATTATATTTTTATTTTTTTATTGTAATCAATTCAAGGACGTAAACATTTAAAAGTTAGTGAAAATTAAAAAGTTATCTACTTTATAAATTTTTGTTATGAAACAAAAACCTTACCAAGATATTACAAAACAACCCCACCCCAAAAAAACAAAAAAAACACACCAACCCCCAAAAAACACATATTTTTTCCTTAGCTAAGTTCTTACTAGAAACAATTTTATTATTAAGAGAATTCTATACTGTCACCATTCGCTGTGTGAAAAAGTTTTTCTGTAGGTTATTAATATGTTTCTCAGTAAGTTTTAATTTATACACATTACCACTTAACTCATAACTAGAATTATCATATGAAAAACAATTGGTTAAAATTTATATCAACATTACCGTGTATAATATTATAAACCATACACAAATCAAATTTTATTCTTCTTAGTTCAACATTTTTCAAATACTTTTTTTAGGCGAGCATGATAATATGAGTGAGGTAAGTCTAGAACTTGTTTTCTAGATTCGGTATAAAATAATATAGGATTACATTTCGTGTGACAACAGCACGAAATAGCCTGAAGATCTTAGATTTTGCAAGAAAAACGTAACCTGCTCATTAAACTTGTGTCTATGCTTGTGGGTATTCTTTTTTAAGTGCTAGTTACAAAAAATATAGTTTGTTTTAAATAAAATACACCAAAAATACAAAATTTACTTGACTTAAAAATTATAAAAAATTTTAGATATGATATGCATAAAGAGTTATGTATGTAACCTCTGTCTGTACAAAAACACAGAATTTTAATTAAAAATATAATTTGACCAGTGTGTATAAAACTATACATTGTTCTAAACCTAAACACTGTTATAAATTATTATACATTGTTCTAAACCTATTTTAGTAGTTTAAATACAGCTACTTTGCCCACAATAACTTAAAGTAATTTTCATTTTTATCTAATTGAAAAAAAGATTATTGATTTTTTTTGTGTTCCTGCGAAGTTTTCCGCGTTTTATCTTGAAATGTACATGCACACTTTTGTAACAATTATTATTTTGTTTCATAATTATTAAGCAGTTTTTTTGTTTTAGTTTTAGTCTGGTTTCGCTTAACCTGTTCTCGTAGCTGCCTTTTTCCCGGTTACAACCCTGAAACCTCCGTGTGACCTTTGTCGTACTTCCGTCATACGTATTTTTTTTGCGCGAGTAGTGTCCAATGAGCGAGTAAATTAAAAAGGTTAAAGCGGCACGGTGGCAATATGCATATTTTTTTCACGCATACAGTGTATTACCAAGGATATCTCATGTCGCGAATATTTGCATATTGCTACCGTACAACTTTAACTATTTCAATTTGCTCACTCACTGGGCATTATTCGAGCACAAAAATTATGTATGACGGAAGTACGACCTAGGTCATGCGATAAGCTTACCGCGGTAAGGTTTACGTACGATATTTGTCATACGAAAATACCACCACCGTGAGACGAAGGTTTTACCTTTGTCGTACGAAGGTTTCACGGTTGTAACGGGGTAAAAGGCCTTCACGGGAACGGCTAATTTAATAAATAAATGAAAAATTATTTTGAAACTAGTAATAGGTTTTTTAATTATCTTAGATGCCTTTTTTCAATCCCAAAAATATGTTCGTGAAATTAAATACTACGGTTTTAAAAACTCCACCAACTTGACTCGAGTATAAAAATTGCAATTTTAAGGAAAATTAATGGTCTAATTTCATCATTCTAAATGTGAAAATTAATTTTAAGCACTTGTTTTTACAACGTTCAAAGTGTATCACCTTGAAAATATACGTAGAATTTGGTTTTATATAAAAATACCATAAAATTTTTTTGGCCTGTTACGATACTCCAATTATTTTGTTTTATAACTAAAAATGAATGGATTTTTTTAAATAATTAATCCCATCAGAAATTTTAGTGTTTCCGTTTTAAATTTAAGTTTTATTGCAGTCGTTTTTATTCGTATCCAGCTTAATGCTATAGCACTTATGTCGGTAAGATAGTTGTATTAGATTTTTTTTTAATTTTACATAATTTGTATTTAACAAAAAAAAACTTAAGCCCCTTAAAACTTAAAATTAATGGAAAAATTTTAAAAGGTTAAATACAATGTTTTGGTTTTAATTAGATTTCTTTCGTATAAATCTGAATAGGTGAAAAAATCGTCCAATAAAGAGACCCAAGAGAATTCAATAAAAAACAAAAGGAGTTTAAGAAGAATTTTTTACTTAATTTTACAATTAGAGAGAGTTTTTATCATTTATTTTACTATGTGTTTTATTTTAGCAAATATATTGGTAGAAGAAAAAATTGCGCTTTTATTAAACGCTGTCGGATAGCTGCGATGGTATTTATGTTTTTGTGTAGATTTATAATTTTATAATTCTTTTTCAGTTATACAGACGGAAATAAAATTAGGCCCACAAAAATCAATTGCATGGATTATATTAACTAGGAATGAGAAATTTCAAATTAATTATTTTTTTATAAATTATAATATATTTTGGAAATCATATGATAACAAATAAAAACAAAGATATTTATTCCTATTTGGTTTTCATGTATTTTAAATATTCATATTTAAAAATGAGAATCATTCTGCACACGTGTAAAACTCGTGTTTTGCTGCTATATTAAAGTTTTATTTATCTACTATGACAACTGCATTCGATTTTCAAGTAAACACCCACTAGCTAAAATACAAAAATATATAATGAATAAAAGTAACGATTAATTATAAAAAAATTTAATAATGCTCTGGACATTGAAAATTGTTTGGGGCATTAGAGAGTAAAATTATGCAGTTAATTAAATTATCACATTACCCAACCCTTAAATGTTTGTGGTTTCCCAAAAATATAAAACAACGCTTGATGTGGGTTTTAAACAATTTATATTTTGGATTTATGATAAAAAAATTTAAACATAGTTTTGCTTTAGGACATCTTTAAAACTTTGATTTGCATTACGTGACTCAATTAATACTTCATAATTCAAATCTAATCACTATTATCACTTTCCCTCCCTATACATACCCAAAATAAACTCCATTATCACGGTAGTATTTTTTTTCTTTCATTTTTTTTGAAGACATTAAAGGTGCAAAAATTACATATATGATGTTTTTTTTTAAAAATTACATATTTGATGTTTTTTTTTCTTCATTTTTTTGAAGACATGAAAGTTGCAAAAATTACAAATTACAATTTCTTAACATCTTATTGCTACCGATTACGTAAAAAGAAAAAAAAAACAAAAATAAAAAAACCCACAACAAAAACAAGGATATAAGCTGGTTGACTGCAAAAGTATAGCAATTTCTCCATATTGTGTATAAGCTGAAGAAATATTTGGGGTTCTTTTTGGATCAATTTTTTTGCTTAACCTTCGCATTGAATAATTATTTATTGATTGCTTTAATATTTCTTATTATTTAAGTCACGTAAGGGTATACCCGCATCAAGTTCTCACGTAGGGTAACTGACTTAATTTCGGCCACGCCTTAATTTCGGCCACCAATTTAGGGTGTTAGAAAATTGGCTTATTTTTAAAACACAAAAGAACTAGCACAAAAGTAACTGGATTAATGTTGAATAAAGTGTTTTTGCAAAATTTTTTATTTTTGTTATTCTACATTATCAACAATTTTTTACAAAAAGTGAATTTTTTGTGATTTTCCTAATTTTTGCTTTGTGTTTAAACTGCATCAAATTTAGAAGGAAGCAATATATAACCTTAAAATATCTTCTATTTAAGGCTCAAAGTTGTTAATTTTGATGTTTTGATATTTTCTTCAAAATCATTTTCCAATGCGTTTAACTAACTGCGCATTTTAAGATTCCGTTAATTTCGGCCACCTGAAAATTTATGTGAAAGAACCTGCCGTTTTTTGCTGTTTTTAAATATCATTGTACTACCGTATTTATAAAGAATTTTTTTTACTCGTTTGACTTTGTTTTGACGTTTTTTAAGCCAAAAATAAAAATTGAACAAAAAATACAAATTATTAAAACTTGTTTTTTAAGGTTTTGACATAATTATTTAAAGTCTTGCTAATAACTATTAAAGCTCGCAAACGGGAAAAATTAAGTTATATGTACGGAGAACAATACTTAAGGGTAAATTTGCAACCTTTAGAAATTTTTATTGTTCGTTTAAGCAATAGTTATGGCCAGTTTTTTGTAGGTGGCCGAAATAAATGGCACGCGCCTTAACTTCGGCCACTTTAAAAAAAAAGTTTAAACCTTCACTGATTTTTAAGTGTAACAGAAATATTTAAATTTTGCACTGGAATAACAAATATAGCTATTGTTTGATTTTTAGGCCAAATTTCGGCTTGATTGAAAAAGCCAGAAAAAACTTATTCAAAAAAATAAAAAAAGGTGGCCGAAATTAAGTCAGTTACCCTACAATCAAAAAAATTTTTACACATTATTTACATTAAAAAAATAGCTTTATTTAAAATTAAACTATAAACAATTAAATCTGCGTACGAATCACTAAAATTGGTCTTATGAATTATGGTATTATTGAATAGTAATTCAATTATATAATATTGATTTCCTGCATTTTATATAAATATTATAAATTTACAGCATTTTATAAAAATCTTGTTGTTTTTTTGGTTCTAGGATAAAAAACATTTTATTATTTTTGGTTTTTATTAGTTAGTTTTGTTTAAATTTCCGTTCTATAAAAAAAATTTAGCATTAACACGCCAAGTGAATTAGCGTTTTTTTAAATACGTGAAAAATGAAACAATTGTATATAGAATACTAATATAAATTGTCAAACACAGGTTTCCTGCGAAATAAAAATATTCCGAAGTCGTAAAACTATAAAGCGTAAACTATACAGCTTATCGGTAAACTTCCTTAAAGTTAACTATTTTAAAAAAAAAAGTTAAATTCAGCTTCTGTATTATAAAAAGCTCTTTTTTAAACATAGCATTTTTAATAATTGACCAGCCACTGTCATTGTAAAAATATTGCAGATTTTTATATTTAAAAAAAACATGGGTAGCGTATAAATGACTTTGATTAATAAGTTCTAATTTTTTTAAACATAAACTTTGTATAACATAAAAATTAAATGACATAGATCGTTTACACTTATATCAAACAAATTCATTGTTTTAAATACCAAAAAATGTCAAAAAAGGCAATAGCTTTACCAGCTTCTTACACTTCCCGGTAAGAACGGGGTGCCTGAATGGGGAAAAACAATTTTTACCTGCCTCCTACCTGCCTCCATCGAAAGTTTTACTGCTTTCTACCTGCCTCCGAGGCAGTTTTAGCTGCCTCCTACCTGCCTCTTAACCTGTACATGCTTCAACATAGGAGGCAAGGTCACCTGCCTCCTACCTGCCTCCGAGACAGTTTTACCTGCCTCCATCCTCCCTTCAACCTACTCCCATGCTGTCTCCGAGGCATTTTTACCTGCCTCTTACCTGTCTCCAGTCTTCCGGAGGCAGGTTAAAGAGCCGTCCTTACCGGGTTATTGCAAATTTTACTTGCTCCTTCCAGTTTTTACCCATTTCTTGCCTTCCTTTCTTCTAAATTTAGCTTCCTTTGACCTGCCTTTTTTCTGCCTCCTATCATTTATATGGTTTAACATAGGAGGCCATGCCATTTGTCTTCTAGGTGCCTCTTAAGCATTTGTAGCTACCACTCTGCTTTTTATCTGTTCCCACCCAAGACATTTTTTGTTGCTCTTAACTGCCTGGACTTAGCCTCCTACCTGCCTCCTACCTGCCTCCTACCTGCCTCCTACCTGCCTCCTACATGCCTCCTACCTGCCTCCTACCTTCTACCTGCCTCCTACAAGTCTCCTACCTGCCTCTTACCTGCCTCCTACCTGCCACCTACCTGCCTCCTACCTGCCTCCTACCTGCCGCCTACCTGCCTCCTATCTGCCTCCTACCTGCCTCCTATCTGGGTTCTCAGGCAAGATTTTCTAAATCCTACCTACTTTCATTTACCAGACTCAGCTTCTTAAGCTGCTTTTATTGAGATACTTTGTATGCTGTAAGTAAAGTCTTAAATGTGATTCCTTTTAAAAGTAAAGCAAATTACAATATTTTCAATTGGTTTTCGTAAAGTGCAATTAAAGTTGGTTTTTGAAAAATAAAAAAATACATAAAGCCCTATAAGTGCTCGCAGTAACGTATTTTAAATCAACCAGGTTTTGTCCTTAATTTAACTTCCAGCTCAATATACGATTAGGGGAGTATTGAATTGTCCATAATTCACCCATAGGCTTTAATTGAAAAATCGTTTTATAGGAGTTAAAGCAGGAACTGGAGTCGCCTGGATATTAAGAAATTTGCTGTTATAACTTTTACTTTGTATATCGTTACCAGTTTTGCATTTATTTTAACGGTTTAAACAGTTTAAATTCGTGAGTTTCTGTTTTTGGAATATTTTTGAGGCCAAGCATAAATGGGCAATTGGTAGGATATAATTCTATACAAAAATGATGCGGACTGGCGACAAAACTTGAACTTTGAAAGGTCATATCTCCATAACGCGAGGTATAATATGTACAGGATTAATATCAGAACATAGCTCAGACGTTTGGCTATTTTTTGAAAAGGTTAGAAAAAATTATTTTTCTATGAAGAATTTTTGCCACGCTAATACACTGTCCGAGTTATTTATTTTGTTTTTCTTCCTGCTCAACGTGTGTACGATTTTGATCATGTTTTCGTTTCGTTTTGATCAGAAAAATCGTTTTATAGGAGTTAAAGCAGGAACTGGAGTCGCCTGGATATTAAGAAATTTGCTGTTATAACTTTTACTCACTCTTTCTGCTGTCTTGTTATTTGTGTTATGAACCGGCCGCACATTTGTGTTATGAACCGGTGTTAGGTCGCACAAATAAACAATAACAGCACGACGCTGTCCAACCACGGCTATAAAAGAGTGATTTAGCCAAATATTCCTGTGGCTTGGGTAGCTCAGTGGCAGAGCGTTCCCACGGTGAGGGAAGTGTCGCTGGTTCAAGCCCAGCTCCAAGCCCCAATTTTTCAATTTAATTGGAAAAGTTGGTCTTGGAGCAAAGTCTATAGTAATTATACTATAGTAATATTTGCTAAATAATAAATTTACGAAATCAAAAGCCCCTACAAAATTCTACAATACAAAATTCTACCATCAAAATGTAAAATTTATAATATGTGACGAATTTTGATATATCGTTTGTGTAAAAAACCTAATATTAAGCTTACAATTAGCTTTCAAAAATGACGAATTTAAAATTTGGAAGCATTCCAAGCCCGTATGCTGGCAGCAGCAAACCTATAAATTAAAAACTTTTCCAAAAAATAAGCCTTAAAAGTTCATTTTTTTCAAAATTCCAGTTTATTTTGTTAGAAAAACCTATTTTCAAATAAAATCGCCAAATATTGCACTAAAAAAGGCTCTTTTTTAAATTTTTCTTTACTTGCAAACATGTTTTCCCAATTTTCAACACAAAAACAAATTTCTAATAACTATGTCTTCCAACTTTTTCCAATATCCAAATTTAATTTTTTGAAGTAATGCTATTTTTCGTGCAAGAACGTTTGAATCTGCGATCTGGTCCGAATTGCGTCATTTTAATTGCGGAAGAGCCAATAAAAACCATGAATTATGACGTAATGAGAAAAATCTGCATTGCGCAAGGAAGTATTTTTGAGTTTTAACGAAAATTTATTTTGCGTTTTCATGGAGTTTTGTTGACCATTTTTTAATATTTTAAATCAAAATAATACAAAAAAAAATTTAAAACTAATCTTCTAAAGTTGATTATTCTTGCAAAACTTTTAAATTTAGATGCTGCCAGCATACGGGCTTGGAATGCTTCCAAATTTTAAATTCATCATTTTTGACAGGTGACAGGTAATAATAATAAATGTAAGCTTAATATTAGGTTTCTTTACACAAACGACAAATCAAAATTTTTCGTCATATTTGATAAATTTTACATTTTTGATGGTTTTGAAATAAAATTTAAAAAAAGTTAAAAAAAAATTTTCTGCATTTGTGTTTGGTCCTCCCGGGGGGTCAACCCCACCCCCCCCAAAAAAAAAAAAATTTTCACCGCATCGGCCGTAGTGATGACGTCATAGAAAATTTTTTTAACCTTTTTAAAAAAAATACCCAAAAAGTTTGAGCTATGCTCCGATATATGTCCCGTACAAATTCTCCTTTGCGTTATGAAGATATGACTTTTTAAAGTTCGAATTTCGTCGCCAGTCCGCATCATTTTCGTATAGACTATAGTTACCAATAAAATTTTAACCAGTGGCTGCCGAAAAATATCTCTTTTTATTACTTTTAAACTAAAAATCGCAAAAATTTTTGAATTTTGTTTCTGCGCAAAAATATTGTTCCCGAGTTAAAAAACATCATTTTCAAGAGGACGGACGTGGGTAAGAGATTTAGTTAAAGCTCCCTCCTGAGAACTTATTTTGCCAATACATGTAAACACTCGCGTCTAACATTTTATTCTAAAATTCTAAGAATAAAAATTTTAAGGTTTTGACAAAATGTCCCGAAGTGTAAGTCTAAATCTAAGTGTCTAATTTTAAGTATGTCTAAGAGTCCGTTTTTGCGATTGCTTTTTTAAAGAAGTGTAATTAATAACAGCTCAATTGCACTTTTGCTTTATTAAATTGGCTTTTATTAAAAAACCAATGCACAAATCCTCATATATCGCGAACTTATTAATTTATTAACGAATGTATTATCCGTTAAAAAAGCTAGGCAATTAGCGTTTTCCTATAATTTTGCATGTCAATTTCTTCAAGATATAGAAAAAGACGTATTAATAAACCCAAGACAAGTAATTTATTTAGAATTGTCACTTGAGGTTTATTAAATTGGCATTCATCAAAAAAAAAACAATATGCAAAGCTTTATATATTGCGAACTTATGAACTGCTTATGTATGTGTAAAAAATCAATGCAATTTGAATGTATTGCCAAATTTTTTTTTAAATTTGTTCACGATTAAAAAAAAGTTGTATTTATAAGTTTGCTACTTAAACCTATTATTATGATTACAAATAAAAATAAATTGTTACAAACAAAGATTTGAAATAGTTTTTATCGGTATAATTGCGTGACATATATGATAGTATAGGTAAAATACTCGTAGCTGAGAACGTAGGAGTGGTTTAATTTTTGCCTTGAAAAAACATATTTTTACCTGTTTTTAATGAAAACTTAAAAAAATCATTGCTAATATAAGATTATTTTATATGAATTGGTTTTTATTGTAAAAAATCTATTTTATATGTATGCATTTTGTAATCAACGCTCGTATTTTTGTTTAAATTTTGTTTTTTTATACGTTTAAAATCGATTTTCGTTAAGATTATTTAGTTGTAGGTTGACATTTAACATAGCAGTGAAATATTTGCTGCCATATATTTTAACGGCGCAGTGTGAAGTGAAGGTAAGCACTAAAAGAGTCCTACTACACCTACTACACCGACTACACCGACCGAGGGGTGAAAACCTCTCTCTTTCCCTAAGCAACCTAAGCAAAACCGTAAAATTAAGCTAAATTTAAGATTGAAAGCGTGCCCATGCATGATTTCTGCTTCTACTACGCTGATTAGTCGATTTAAAAGACGAAAAACAATTCTGAGCGATTATTGGATTAAACAAAAAGGCGAGAGTCGCAGCTACGAGGATTTTACCTATAGTGATGTTTCTACTCTCCAATATTATGCTCCAAAACTAAGGTCAAAAACCAGACGAGGTTTCAGTGTTCCATTCTTTGAAAGAGTGATTTTAAGCTTATTTGATATTAAAATATGTTTCTAATTATTTTGTTTGCACTTTTACGACAATTTTTATTGTTTTGGATAATTTAAAAAAAACCAACAACATTTTAGTTTATAAAAATGAGACAAAATAATCCAGGGCGTTACACTTTAATTATTCATGAAATCAATGTAAAAATTCCCGGAGCTCCGTAACGATCATCAGAGCTTAAAGGATCTCCGGAAGATTAAAAGATCTGCAGAGCTGGAAGGATACCCTGAAAGTCAAACAGAGCTTGCTGAAAAGCTCGAACCCCCGGGAAGCATTTTTAAAAAAAAAATGTTTTTAACACATAAGTGAAATTTTTGCATCTAAGCTACCTTATATCATAATTTGAATAATGTTTTCTTATTTCTGATTATTTTATTTAAAATAATCAATTAGCTATTTAACAACTTCCGCAGCTCAGAAGCTCCAGCTCCGCCCGATTTTTGCACTAAGTTCGCGAAGTAATTCCCGCGAAGTTCGCGAAGAGTAATGCGATGAATTATTTTCTTAAAAATTTTTTGTAAACTAATTTTTTGTTTAAACTTATCAAAAAGGATAAAAAGCCATGGAATGCAATGCGCATAGAATAATTTAAAACATATTTCAAATCTTGAATAAGCTTGAAATCGTTTATTTAAGGGGCAGAACTCCAGATTTCTCACTTGTTTTGTATGACCGGAGCACCGGAGCATGATATTGGAGGGTAGGAACATCACTAACTATTGGTGTCAAAATAATAATTAAAATACATTAGAATTATCAGTTTTATTATACAGATTAAATCTTGATTAAGATGAAAAACTATTTTCGCAAATATAATAAATTTAAATTGATATATTTTGAATTTAAATTTAAATATATCAAATTGAAAAAGCAATATATGAATACTATATCAACAGAAGTTTATACTTTGGAGATTTTGCTAAACCGTGTTCCTTATTGCTGCAACAATTACTTTACTTGCGACCATGATGATGTAGATTCATATTCACAGTGTCAGAAATTATAAAAAAATGTTAACCAATTTTTTACGCATGGAATGTGTTCAAAAATACGTGTGCAATAGCAATAATATTAAAACTTTAAAAAGAATATATTTCGGCAACGTTTTTTTTTTAAATATCTTATTCCGAAGCTGAGACTTTACTTTATCAGGCTATTTCTTCTAAAATTTTATTTAAAAAAGTAACAGAATAGTCTTGAAAAAATCTCAAAAAATAAATCCGGATAAAAAGGTGAATTACCAAGGATATGTGTTTAGACAGAAAAAATATGTGGACCTATAAATAAACCAAATGTGGGTGGTGAAATCGTGTACTAAATAAAAACTGAGGATTGTAGTAAACAATCAACACTATGCAAGCATTTATCATAATTTATAATCGTAATAACCAAGATTTCAACTAATTAGTTTTTCTAAATAACAGAAACTTAAAAATTTTGATTTCTCATCATATGACCTCCCATTTTTTATCTCCTTAACAACTGCAGCAGCATCATTGAATTTCTCTATAGTTTTAGGTGACATATATGGACGATTTGGTGCAAAAAAGCACTCTAGAAAAAATGCACCCGCGAAAAAAGGGCCCGATTAGTGTAAAAACGCCAAAAAAATATGAAAAAACGCACCCGCCTATGAAAAAAGGGCCCCATGGCGGGAAAAGTCAAAAGGAAAGAACGCACCCTAGAAAAAATGCACCCGCGAAAAAAGGGCACCACTAGTGTAAAAACGCTGAAAAAAAATGAAAAAACGCACCTGCCTATAAAAAAAGGGCCCCACAATTACAAACCGGTTTTTTGTTACGTAAACAGGTAATCTGCGAGAAAAAAAAGCACGTGCGTGGGAAAATATTTTGATGAAGCGGTGATAATTCAAAAAAAGTACGAACACTATAAACAGCATGAAAGGGAATCATTTTTTAAGAATAAATAGCTTATGCAACTAAAAAATTTACAATATTCATGTAACAGAAGTAAAAGGTAAAAGAAACAAGTAAATTAAAATTGTAACATTACATTTTTTAAAATATAGCAAAATAAACTCGTTGATGCTTTGTAAACACAATTAAAAAATTGAAACTGCAAGGCATTGGTTCAACGGTTAAAATAACAAAATAAATATTTTAATAGTTTGCCATTAATCTTCTTGGTCAATGTCTTCGGGGAATTATAGTTATTTTAAGATCGAGAAAAATTTTAAACGGCAACGGTCACGCAGAAAATCAAAAATATTTTTTTTATTTCTTTAAAGGACATTACAGTAATAAGTTAGTTTTAGGTTTATAAAAAATATAAATTAAAAAGAGACTAAAATTAAATTAATAGTTGAATTTATTTTACTTAGCACACTTCTGTATATATTTTCAGCTTATGGTAGGCTTTGTTTTTACGATTAGTTGTTAAATAGCTAAATAAAAACCAGATACTAAAACCTGGCCAGTTCATAAATGTGTAGTTTTTTCTTTGATGTGATTAACGAGTCGTGATTGCTGGTATTATTTTTCAAAAAAAAAAGATTTGTGGTTGTGAAAAAATTTTTGCTCTAGCTTATTAATTACTAAATTTCATTCCATACTGCACATATTTTTGTATATAAAGTAGGGTCTTTTATTCTTTTTGTTATGGTTTCAGTAAAAATAGGTGGGGGAGCGTTGAAAAAAAAATGTTTAGTACATAACAATTAAAACTTTATAATTCCTGTCTCTGTGTAATTTGTAGCTGTGTAGCTCCGGAGTGACGCTTTGGTTTTAGAAGCTCCGGAATTCCGCCTTATACATTTGTACTATTTATTAAATAGAAATAAATGATGGAAAGCCTATTAAAACCTAATCTAAATTTTTTTTTGTAAACTAAGTTGTTTTGGCAAACTTATTAAAAAACATTAATGATAGTTGTATAACAAAGCGGCAATAAAATAACGTAGAATTTTAAGGCTAAATAAGTTTAAACGACGCAGTGCCGGGGCATTTTTATTTTTAGAATTGAAATATATCCATGCAAAAAATAAGATACTACTAATATAATAATTGGCTTCAATTGACAACTATGTAGTTTTTTTAATGTTTTACAAAAAAAGAGTATTTAACCATTTTTACAAGTTCTGCAGTATTTGTCAGCCAAAAAGTATAAATTTCAAAATAAACTGATAAGTTCAAAATAAGTTACATCAGTCTGACATTTAGTAACTTGGATTGATTTTGTTCTTATTGTTAAAGTTGTTAAAGTTAACAATCACATTTTATTCTTAGAAAAATCCTCAAATATAGACTAGCAGAGGACGTAAGTAGCCAATAACTATAATTTGTGAATTTTGCATAATGAATTTAAAAAAAACATGAATAACAAATTAATATTAAAGCAAAAAATTGAGCAAATAGTGTTACTATTAAACTATTTTTTTTGCTTCATTTATTTTTTTGATTTGTTTTAGATTCGTTGTATTGTCTCTTGCTAAATAAACATCAGTGTTTGGATTATGTTTTTAATTTTTACGTTTAAAAGCTTTTAATTAAAAACTTAAATAAAAACAAAAAAAATGCATTCGTTAGATATACATAATAATCACGAAAAAAACTAAAAAAAAACACATACATTTATGTGGATACGTTTTTGCGCGATAAGTGCTGTTTTTCATAAGACGCTAGCTCATAGTGTGTTGATAACGCTCTGTTTACGTAATAAAAAAACAGTTTCCGAATGTGGGGCCCTTTTTTCATAGGCGGGTGCGTTTTTTCACAGTTTCTCAGCGTTTTTACACTAGTGTGGCCCTTTTTTCGCAGGTGCATTTTTTCTAGGGTGCGTTCTTTCCTTTTGACTTTTCCCGCCATGGGGCCCTTTTTTCATAGGCGGGGGCGTTTTTTCATAGTTTCTCGGCGTTTTTACAGCAGTCGGGCCTTTTTTTCGCGGGTGCATTTTAACTAGGGTGC